>CM062292.1:112988832-113272581 GCA_031216915.1 Pictodentalium vernedei | reverse complement strand
TAGTGAAATATGAGGAAATTTCTTTAAAAATCTTTCATATTTGGTATGAATGCTTCCGTATTTGGTATACAACATCTCTAAGAGGGTCAGATTCAAGTTTGTACACATCGGGTGCCTCAGTTAGACTTTGGGCTCTCTATTGGGGCCCAAAGATTAACTTAGTGCAATGTGAGGACATTTCTTTAAAAACCTCCTTCATCTCAAAGGGGATCAGGTTCAAGTTTGTTAAATTTGTGTCCCTGGCTTATTATTAGGGCTCTCTACGGGCAGGGGTGGGGGTGGCATGGGGGAGCTTGATAGGTTCAGGTTTGTTCAAATCGATTCCTTAGTGTTTTTCCATAAAATTTGCCTTTCATGCCTTCAATCCTTTGTAGTGTTGATGAACCATGTATAACTGCATGTGGCCCCAAATACTTCTTTGAACCACGTTGGCAGGTGAGCGATTAAGGCCCCTTGGGACCTCTTGTTTAATAAAGTTGTGACGAAGTCAGGCTCGACATATAGTTTGGTGAATGGCGGGCGGGCGTAAACAATTGGTTTCCGGATGATAACTTGATAATGGTTCGACCACATTCATGAAGCTCCATAGGTAGGTTGGCATCGGTGAGTGGAAGAACCCTATTTATCTTGGACTCGCTAGGTCAAAGGTCAAGGTCACAGTGACCTTGAACGTAATAAATCCAATCGGATTTTTTTTTTTGGGGGGGGGGGTGGATGTGCCCCCCATGGCTGCGCCACTGTGCCCCCACTTGGGCAATCGTGATTAAGTGCCTTGCCTAATGACACAACGCAGTTACCCCCTGCTGGGGATCGAACCGTGTATCTCTCGGCTTGATGTTAGTAGTAAAATCATGTACACGATCGACCCACATTGGCCGTATCTCATGTGACATGGCCCAGTTACTTCATTTTTGGTTGTCAATGGTAGCCCGCGTGAGTGTCATCTTGTGACAACATCCCCATAGTGATACGTGGTCCTAGTGTGCATGCACCGCGCATTTTGTTGAGGGGAGACGAGTGTATGTCGTCCATTTTGTATACCTGAGACCGCCATCTTGGTTTCTATGGTAGCACATGGTTGCTATGTGACCCAAAACCTTCTAATAGGAAAGGGGTGTGTTTGGGGAGGGTGTGTTCGATTGAATAGGAGTAAATTTAATTACAACAAACAACCTGACAATCCCTCTAAATAATCCAAAACTACCCAAACTACCAAACCCCCATCTAGGGCTTATAATAGTAACACGTAGAGCTAAATGAATGATGAGAGGTCTCAAGTGGATTAATTTTACATGAACTAGAATAAATCGAATTACCACGAACATCCAGACAAACCCTCTAAACCATCAAAACAGCTTTATTTGGCACGGATTCCTCAATTTTTGGACTTGAAAGAGTGGCATGAAGTGCTTTAAGGTGCGTTTCCTGGAATGGGTAATTGTATTTGTTCGAATACTTTGTAAAATTACCCAAATAAATCCAACAGTTCTTTTACTAGTGCGGATTTCCCACTAAATATTAGGTTTCTATCTGTTGTCCCCCTAGAATTCTTCTTTTTTGCCCAACAATAGACGCATTCCTTTGTATAAGAGTAACTTTATTGTTTCGAATGTGCACCAAAGTCTCGGTATTTTTATCTATCCCGATATATTCTGTGGTTTATCCTTCTATTTCCTTTTACTGGCCCCATTTCTGCCTATCCCAACAGTCTATTTTGGACGTCTCAGTTTTTGCCTTCCCTGTGTATAGCGAAGTCCTCTATGATCCTCAAACCCAAAATACAATCAAGCAGGGATAGGTATTATCCGAACGACTCGAATCTTATCGAGCGAATAAGCTTTTGATCAATTACTGAAAAAGTCATTGCTCGAACGACTCAAATCCCATTGATCAAATGAGTATCGAACGAGCGATTTCTTTTACGACTCTTAATGCTCATCGGGATATAGGAGGATACCTATGACATGATGGTGTGGTACTATATATACCTGATGATAATTTAGCTCCTAGCATCTGCCCAGTTCTAGACCTCTCTGTGATCTTCATATCTCCAACACCACTATTACTGATTTTTCCAATACTGCCATCGTCTGTCCTATGATTATCTTTTACAGTAGTCACCAAAACCTGTAGTCTTCTCCCACTCTTGCAGCCCTGTACCATTACTAGCACTAGTACAGGCTTGCTAACCATCTCAGATTACTCGAACGACCAGAAGCGAACAAATGAGTAATTGCCTGAACGAGTGACTTCACATACGACTCTTTTGCTCGTCTAGGTATTGAAGGATGGGAAGGATCTTGGGAACTAACAACGTGATATAATAACCTTAGTTATTGAAATTGACATACAGTCCAGCTCATAATATAGTCTTGGTTTTTGAAAGTGTTGTTAAACTCTAATGAACCAATTTGCCAGTGAATTATGATCTTTTGTCAGTTTAAAAAATGAAGGTTTGTTTTACTATAGCTTGTCTCAACTTTGATCCCTCTGCAATCTTTCAAAATTTCCCGATTGCCATATTTGTCGCCACATTAACATATGAACATACATGTGTGGTTCTGTGTTTATTGCATGTCGCTGTACAACACGTTTTTGGCAAACTGTTATATTTCACATAGCTGCTGCTATTTCTGCGATATATACCATCTCTTTCCTGAAAAATCTTGCTTAGGGCCTGCAATATTTACCGAAATTAACAATATTGGGTGTGCACCATTACGTGTCACGTATTTTCATATTATAGCTTATCATATTCCACGACTACTGAATTATGAGATCAGCATTTTCGCTTCGTGAGTTCACGCCCATATTTAACAATATTTTTTGGAGGACTGGATTGTCCACTGTTCTCTTTGAACATAAAGTGAAAGTGCTAGTCCTTGGCATCGGAGTCACACTCCACCTGGATGTCCGGGTGGGGATCTCGATCGTTTTTCTGTCTGTTCCGGGCCAGTCCTATTCTATTTATTCCTATCGACTGTTTGGGCTACCATTTTAGTTTTCGAGGAGATACTTGATTATTTACCTCGAGTTGTGTTGTTCTTTGTCAAAAAATGAGATTCAGACATTTGTCTTATGGGATATCACTCAAAAGTTAAAAACTCTATTTTCGCTATGTTAACATAAACAAAGCATCTGTACCCATGTTACCATCCATGCTAATTCCAGTTTCACTAGTCACTATCGCTGCTGAAAGCAAAGTTCCCAAGCAATATCGACAATGAGCTCACGGTTGCTAGCGGCTAGCCCCCGTACAGTGTCCAGTACAGAATTCTCGCACTCGTTTCTGTTTTTGAACAAACATCCTCACTTGGTAATATTCCAACTACATCATCAAGGCATGCCTTCACCGAAGGCATGCTTTGATGATGCAGTTGGAATATTCTATTAGTCGGGACTTCAAGTCGCCTGTATTCATTAGAGGTTCCAATGGGGGTCACATGATATTGTTCTGAAGAAATGTTTGGAAAAATTTTATAAACTAATATTTAAAATAATCAATTTTTATATCGTCTGTGGTGAATAAAGGTTTTTCGAACCGCATGATCAAGGCATGATGATTCGTCCCGACTGTGATGCCTCAAGTCTCGATTGTGGAACTTATGTTCAGATATCTGAACAGTTTTCGATATACCGGTATACCGCGGCATTTTTTTGAATACCGATACCGGTATTCTGTTTTGAATATCGTGCAGCCCTAGATTCAGACATTCATCTTATGGGATGTCACTCAAAACTCCATTTACAGAATTCCCTTTCGGGCCTGACTATGCATAAGGGCCATTGTATTTCATTTTCCGAGAGGACCTCTCCCCGCCCTCCGAGAATATATCTCCACGTGACTTCCTCTGTAGTCGAAAATTACTAATTATTATTGCGTACCTCCAAGAGGCCTCCCTCGCAAGCCCTTCCTAGCCTTTTCTATATTTGGGAATTACTACTCAGGGATCGATTGGAAAGATTGCTGTAGTTCACTGGTTTCGATCTTGTCATATGAGGATCTGAGGGCTATGTGAAGATCCCTTCTTGAGACCTCTCCTTACATCCTCTTTTTATAAAGATAAAAAAGTTGAGATCTCAACTTGAAAAATCGAGATCTCGCGATAATCCCCCCACCCCTCCCCCCACCCACACCCCGGAGATCTTCAGATAAAAACTCGAGGTCTCGAGATAAAAAGGCGAGATCTCGTGTTTGTTCGACCTCTTTCCGACCTTCGTTGCCTCTAAACTTCGTTCTTTATCGGCTTAGTTCTTTTCATTCTTGGTTCTTCTCGTCAGTTCTTACAGTACAGCCGCCGTGGAGTGGCATCTTTCCACGGGTGGGCAATATTTCCACGGCAGCAATAATATTAGTCTTCAAACACGAATTACAGGAATAATCATCAAAAAATTATTTAATGTACAACCTGGTACTTCATTAATTAATTAAAGTTTTGCTGCTGATGATTTTTATTACCTGGTAAACGCATGCGTGGACGTCACTGCTCACGTGTGGATTACGACCAACCCACGGCGATTGTACTGTAATAGGTTGTGGTCTTTTGACTTTTTTTTCAGAATGATTTGTATCACTATAGTGACTGGTTCTATTGAAGAACTTTCTCGTGTTCATTTATGTTCGGAATTCTGAGACTTGCCTGTCCAGATCCGGGAAAAACTTCGTTCAGATCTCTGCTAACTACAGTCTGTCGTTCATGTAGGTGTTCCAAGAGTATGGGTTCCACTGAAACGCATTTCTTTTCTGTATGAGCCTTTGTTGTCTGCGATTTTCTATTTGGTTCAGCTTTCTGTTTCACTTCTAGTATCATTGATTTCAACAGGTTTATCGTGAGTTCTTAACTCTTACATAGATGTTAAGGTTGCATTGGTTGATGGTGTGTGTGGATCATTTTGTACCTCATTGGGTCGGGGAATGGACCATCCATCTGTCCTCGAAAACGTTTATTCGGATAACTGTTGTCGAAATATATCCTTTATTAGTGCATCAACTTGTTAAACGTATCCGCCAATGGTCGTATGTGGATGTGTGTGAAACGTGTGTGACACATTCTGCCCATCATACAAGCACGGCTCGGCAAACCCCAGGTGTGCACCGGGGTTGAATGCGATGGGTGTACGCTGTTACACATTGACTGGCAGCACAGAGGCACATCTGGGATTAATCGGGTATCGAGGGTCAAACTTAAGTATGGAAACGAAGACGTGGCATTACAAAAAGATCGCATGTGTTGTGAGCACATTGTGCACTAATAAAAGACACCTGTAGATGTATTGCCTTACTTGGGCGAGGGACTGTATAGCCAGAATCGGACTGTGGTTAATGGCGAAGTCTGACTGAATCTTGATCGATGGTAGAGATGGGACAGGTTTTGTACCTAGCCATGAGTGAACAGGCATGCTACCAGTAGGTAAGATAGGTTAAGAATAGGCAGTAGATGGTCATGGGTAGTAGAAAACAAGGCTTCTCTGAGTATCCGAGCCATGTAAATTGGGTTTGGAGTCCAATAGGGTAAAAGTGGATATTTGTCGGGTCGTTTTTAACGCGACCTTATCTCGTCCAGTGGAACGCACGTTTTGGAGGCCTATTTCACCTATAGTACTACATTCAGTCGAATATACTCTCCAGACATACCCCACTACTGGCATATGTCTTTGGATCCAATGGTAACCACGGGCCATATAGAAATCTGACCCAGTAAACAAAATGGACGACTGAAACACGTATCACCCTAACCCTAACAACTTTTTGCGCATGCGTTCAAACACCACTCATCATCATGGCAACATCACCATAACGGACTGTCATACCAACCGAAATGACGTCACCAGTCATGCAGTGATGCAAGAGATAAATAAATGAGACCAATAAGAAGAACGATTTAGGGATACATGATATAGTACTGGCCCCTACTGGATCTTTATTGGATTGATTTAGGGATACATGATATTGTACTGACTCTCACTGGATCTTTATTGGAAGCAAAACAAAGACATTCACGAACCAGATAAAAGTGTCAATGAACATATTCGGTGGTTTTCTGACCTTGTCTCAGATTTCTCAGAATTGGACCATTTTTTCGAGTGTGGGAGTAGGATTTGTGTTTAAATAATTTTTAGATATGTGTTGTAACCTACATGCCATACCTAAATGTGTAGTATATTTGGATAAAGGAAATACAAAAGCACCAAATATGCTGGGAAAAGTCGTCACAAATTCATTCTCGGATGATCGAAAGTGTTAAATTTCGCCCATTCGTATGTTATCTTCTGAAACGACAATGGACCACCCAGTTGCGGTATAGTGACACAAGGATGATTCCCAGTGGCGGCGCTACGGGGGGTGGGGGTGGGTGGGGTGGGCATGGGGGAGGGCATTTGCCCCCCACTCAAACGAAGGCTTTGTCCCCCCCAGTTGCCCCCCCCCCCCCCCAACCATCTCGCATGCATTTCCATCCCCCCTCACACACAAACACCTTCAGTCACTCTCTCTCACACACACACACACCCCTCTCTTTTTTTATTCCCATACACACTTAGCCCAAAGCCTCAGGCTAGCTGATGAACCCATCCAGGCAGTAGAGATTTAAGGACTCTGATGCAGATACTTATAAGTTATAATTAAGTTATGAGCCAACAAAGGCATGTCTATCCATATCCCTTGTCTAAAAAATTCATGGATTTCGCATTATGACAGACGGGCATTATCTCCCTTGCACTGTTCAATTATTTCTCTCTCTCTCTCTCTCTCTCTCTCTCTCTTCTCTCTCTCTCTCTCTCTCTCTCTCTCTCTCTCTCTCACTCACAGACCCACTAGACGCGGATCCAGGATTTTTTGAAAGGAGGACCGCTAATTACCATTACATTTAGTCGAAACTTGGACCCAAAGTCCGTAATATAATTTTTTGGTTTGGTACGTCCACAGGACGTACCAAACCAAAAAAGTATATTACGGACTTTGGGTCCAAGTTTGGACTACCTCATAACAAAGTAATGATATGAATCATATGATCCTTTACGTATTTGCCCCCTTCATGGGAGTCTGCCCCCCTAGTTGCCCCCCCCCCCCCCCAGAAAAAAATTTCTGGCGCCGCCATTGATGATTCCGCAATTTACAGCAACCCACCTTCTTTGACAACTGCGGTTGTTGACATACTTGAACTCTATGAGTATATGAACGATATGTACTGATACAGATAAAATCGAGCATTTCAGGGAAGGCGATATCAAAGATAGCCGTAAAAACAAGTCCATGTCTCCGATGTTGTTTACTCAACATAGTTGTTGTCGATGATTGAGCCCTGAACCTTTGAACCATTACGCCCAGTTTCAAAGTTACGAGCCAGACAGACGTTTAGAAGAAACAGTGTGTGGTTTATCTTTAAGTGAAGCAGATACGTCTTTACAGTCGGATAAACTCAGCATCTCGGATCAAACCATTTCCACAGTAATTGATCGAAACAATGGAAAAAAAATGTTCTAGCGAGGAAAAGAGAAGTCCAAATGGTGCTGTTGATGCGCTGTCGAAGTGTTATCACGGTCTGTTAGTGTCAGTAGGGGAAGACCCATCAAGAGATGGGCTCCTGAAAACACCGAAAAGAGCAGCAAATGCTATGGCTTACCTTACGAAAGGGTACGAGGAAGACATTCAAGGTAAATGTCTTATTCTTCAATTGTCACCTAACACAGTGACTAAATCCTGTTACAACCTATAATGTTACAACTCCGCATAATTGTTACACCAGCGCATAATGTTACAAAAACTGTTGTAAACAACCGATAATGTTATAAACTCCGCAAAATTTTAGAACTTTTTCTTCTATCGCATAATCTTCTAAAAATCAACGCATGATGTTACAATTGTTTTCAACGCATAACGTTCAACAAATGAACCGATAATGCTATAACTTTAAAAACAAACTCGTATTGTGGGTAATTTACATTGAGAGTAATCGCTTGACTGGACTGGTTACGCGAAATAATTCATGAGAGGTGAGGGACGTCGCGCACGAGTGTTTTACAATATAGTCCCTCGCCTCGAATGGCCAAAACCGGCCAGCGCTATTCTCAAAAATCGCCAATTAATTTTCATAATATTTTTATTTTTAGTCTTTAAAACATAGGTTATGACCTCTCATTGGAACGAGCTCGTCCAGTTCGTTCCAATGAGGGGTCATACCCTATGTTTTTAAGACAAAAATGAAAATAATAGTTATTCAGGACTTTTGTTTTGCAAGTGTCGTCTGCTTTTCATGTCAGGTAAAAAGCTAAGAAAAAAACAACAAAAAAAACCAATGAAGTCCCCATTACACACACGGCAAAGTGTCTCTGTTTGCGCGCACGGATACATGGCCCAGTTATTGATTGCATAATTCACTTGTGAAGTTATTGTTTATAATCAAACTCGGAAATCCCAGTAAATCACACTTTGGAAAGTAATCAAGTGTTATAGCGTCAATTTCAAGACGCGACATTTTGTTGATTTATGCAGAACTAAAGATAGTAGTACACGTATTGAAGATGACAATGTGTGGATGGATTGTATTCTACTAACAGACAGATGAGTCGGATTAGTATGAGAGAGAGAGAGAGAGAGAGAGAGAGAGAGAGAGAGAGAATTCATAATTCCGAGACTCGCGTCTGTGAGAAGAAGACAATGTAGAATAGGTTCTTGTACTCCCCGAGTGAAGCTCTATCGTAAAACACTGACAACGTATGGGAAGTAGAATTATGCAGTGTGATTAGGTTAGAAAAGCAGAAGCTAGGTGCTACTCAAATGACTGAATTGCCATAGGATCGCTAGTTTTTTTTTTCTTGTTCTGAAGACCTTTTTCGCAGGCTTTTCGCGGATCATTTATCAGTTCGAGTAGCCTCTTCTGATGTTTCAAACATCATTCCATCTATCCACTTCCTCGTCCCCACCCACCACACACACACAAGTACACACGCACGCACCCAAGAAGCAATACTGAAACACCACAAAGAAATTCAGCAATGTTTTCTTTGAATGGAAAAAGTATTCAAAGACTGTCAATCTTTCGGTAATTTGGCATCTCTGGTCTTCTCTCTAGTAGTAGTAGTGGTATGTCGGACGTTTAATGTACCCGGGTTGAAGGACTCTATACGCGCTAGAAATGATGTCAAAATTCCACCCCACCGACAGCCCGGTATATGATGAATAATCCGGGTAAACGATATCTTATGAGATCATTACCATTGTGATACATTCTGTGTTCTCCGCATGCGCGCACGTGAAAATAGGGCGCTAAGACCAGCTACTTTTTTCCCTTTTTGGGGGGCCGTAGGCGCCGCCATATTGGTTTTATTTGAAGCAAGATCAATATGCCCTTCCCATAGGGTAACACTGTATGGTACATTCTATCGCCTGGAATTCAAAGAAGAGAATGAACCTTTCCCTAAACTGTTACATTAAGGCATCCCCGGCATATTTCCATCTACAAACGGTTGTCTCCCAGTGTCAACTCCATTTTAGCTTATCTTTGACGTCGTCTAATTTGAGGTTTTGTCATGGCCCTCCGTCCGTCTGTCCGTCCGTGCGTCACCAATTCAATACTTGTCGGGCTAGAGAACCGATCTTTATGAAACTTCTATGGTTCCTTTGTTATCACCATGGGACGAGAACGAGTGTTTTGGGGTGCGGTCCAAAAGTCAAGATGGCCCCCGGCAGCCATTATGTACCGAAATTAGTGCAATCAGTTTTTTGTACAGAACTTCTGTAGGAAAGTTCTGATTTGAATAAATTGGTGTATGAATGTTTAGTAACATGGAATACATCACATATATTACGGAGTTTTTTCTCGTGCAGCAATTATGCAAATTAGATGAACTTTGATTTATTCAGTGCTACTTATACACGGCAAGTACACATGTCAATACGGCTCGGGCTAGGGGCTGTATTTATGAACCGATCTTCACGAAACTTCTTGGGTACCTTTGTTATCACCTTGGGACGAGAACGAGTTTTTTGGGATGCGGTCCGAAATTCAAGATGGCTACCGATGGCCATTTTATACCAAAATTAGGTGCAATCAGGTTTTTGAACAGACCTTCTTTATGAAGGTCATTACCTAAATGTGTGTCATTCGTCATTGCTGTTTCACATACTATACATGTACATATCCTACACAAATTGAGCTACAATGTCAATGACACTTTCATTGAATTTATAGAATGGCCAAAAAGATCCGATAATAAGATAGCAGTCGTGGGATGGAGTGGTTAGAGCGTTGGATGGCAAGATTGCAACCTTGATGCCTGCATAGCCGGGTTAACTTGAGTTGTGTCCTTCGGCGAGGCACTTAACCCTTTACCTAACGTAACGGCCAAAACCGGCCAGCGCTATTCTCAAAAATCGTCAGTGAATTCTCCTTATTTTTACATTTTTTGTCTCAAAAACGTCGAGCTCGTTCCAATGAGGGGTCATAACCTATGTTTTTGAGACAAAAAATGAAAAAAATTAGTTGTTCAAGATTTTTTTTTGCAGTTTTGCAAGTGTCGTCTGCTTTTCACATTAGGTAAAGGGTTAATCCTTAATGGTCATTTGGAGGTCACGATTTCATCTTGTGGTGAGGTGTATGTATTGCAAGTGCTGAAAGCTTAGTAAATACACCAAAAATGTACCAGATAATAGCAACAGACTCGGAATAGCCATTGCGAATCACTCCAAACAAGACAATCCTAGTATCGTCTTAGGATAAGAATTACAGGTTGGGATCAGAGGCATCCTATGGTTCGAATTCAATCTAAGGGTTTTGTGTATATCTACAATCACAATCAGGATTAGGATTGCAGACCGGCAACAGAAGAATCAAAGGATACGGACCAGGAATCCCCCAGAAATAGCCGGAACGGCACAGATTCCCCTAATGGTGAAGATACCCAGAACGGCCTTCATAAGTCGTGTCTAATATTTATAACGAAGCGGTTTTCCTTGTACCAAAGTGGGGCGCGGTGCCTCAGTGGTGAGGGCGTTGCCTCGAGATCGCAAGGCTGCCAGTTCGTTTCCTGGTCAGGGTCACTTGCGACGTGTTCTTGAGCAAGGCATTTAATTCCCATTAGTCAATTGGGGGCAGGTGCCGCCGTCTACTAATGCGTACATAACAATGTTGACACATGCCTTTCGTCATTGCTAACACTGCTTCCATGGGATCAGTACGTTCTGGTACGGCTGTTAGTTGTCGCCGATCGGTGGTTCTCTCCAGGTAAGCTGACTTCCTTGACCCGTAAATCTGTCACCGTCACGATGTGACCTTTTCCGTTGAATGTATCGTAAAACCCTAATCACCCATCCGTCCTTCCAGCCGTTGTAGAATTATCTCTTTTTCCATCCGTACCAAACAATTCGTACAAAAGGTGTAGAATGGGGTAAAAAAAACCTTCGTCCATGTGGTCGCATTTAACTTCATTTGCCTCATTTAGCTGCTTTAACTCTTTTGGCGCGACAGGCGACTAAAGTCGACAGACGACAGACCATGGAAAGGTCCTGAAGTAGTCATTTAAGCCAACTGTGTGTCCATTTCCAATTGCTTTTTAACCTTTACCCAACGCAGACGATATCAAAATTAATTATTTTAAATATCATTTTTTCAATTTTTTAAAAAATGTCAACAAAACCATATCATGTGAGTCCCCTCGTTGGAACGAGCTCGTTCCAACGAGGAGGTCACATGATGTGGTCTTGTTGACATTTTTTTTTAAAATAACATTTTTTCAACTGCTGAAGTTGCATATTATGCGGGGGTAGGGGGGGGGGGGGTGGCGGGGGGGGGGATGCGGCCGATTCGTTGGGTAAAACTTGAACAAACATACGTATTCCTATGCTTCATGCACCATTTATGTCCTATCAATGAACAACGATACCCTTGAAGGTATAAAGGTGCCATTTAAATATATACAGAAAATCATTTGAAAAACTGTCAATGAGATCATTAGAACATCTTTTAAAATAATAACGCTTTAGTCGAACAACCTGTACTTTTTGTAAAATTCCTATTGAATATTAGGCTCTAAGAATTCTGTTTCTCAGATTATTCCGCACCAAAAGAGCTAAAGCATTGGGTGTTACGTGATACCAGGCATTAGGCGCCAGGGCTCGTGCTTCAGATGTAAAGGGTCTTTCACACTAGTGAGGTGAGTGGGTTCGAGCAATGCGTCGAAAAATAGAATCAATTACTCTGACTTCATTTCATCCCAAACTTTGTGGCTTCCCTTAGCAGGAAGGCAGGGTCTATCCTAACATTTTTGGGCAACCACGGCACAAATCCGGCCGACCGTGCATGTTTAGTTGGTCGAAAGGTCTACAATGATATAATTAACAAGTGTATCGCAATGGGATGGCTTATTCCAACAATAATTTGAACAAGGAGAGAACAAATAATTGGACACACCTGCTTTGCAATCCCATTTGAGGTATAATTTTATTTGCGACATACATGCATAACAGGCATGAAAGGACTATTTTCCTTGGTAAAATCTTTACGAGAAACTAACAATAACATCAAATACTTAATGGTGGCATAATAAAAAACAACTTCTAAACTAGATCAGTACGTACACCGAAGCACGCATGTTTTCTGCAGGAGATGACATAGCCAGATTAGCTGCCCACCTGTCACCCCATGAACATGATCTTTTATCTTTTGACTAAAGTGATTTTTTTGATTTGATTGGTTGATAGATACGTGGTATGAGACCATATTCACTGAAACCCACGATACGTCCGCCCGGCCACTGACAAATTTCCCATACCCAGTGGAAACCTCGTTCCGAAATCTACAAATTGTCCATACCCCGTATAATTTTTTTTATACTAGTCATATCGGCATATTTTCACAAAAACTCTTTTGCACAAAAATTCCACCGAAACCTGTATGGCTCAACAATGGAGGATAAAAGATCTCATGCTGTGTGTTTTCACACATGAAATAGATTGTACTTCTAAAACGGAAAGTCAATAGATAAAATCGTTACCCCGTGTCTGATCACGTGGTTCGGGTTTTTACCAACCGAAGCCAGCCTTCGGCCTCATGGGATACGGCTGGCTTCGGGTAGGTAAAAACCCGTACCACGTAATCAGACACGGGGTAACTAATAATATCTCCGTGTTTCATACCAATTATTTTCTCCTTGTAAACTAAATACGAAGTCAATTAATTACTAATCATGATATACAACAGAAAGTACTAGAATCCTGTCAACTAGCCAGAAAACACCTCCTCTTTTGATTACATCAATTAAATTCATACCTATAGATGATGCGTGATACAAACTCGAAAGCAGATGAGGCTGTGGACGAGACCCAGAGTTGGGCGAATTTGCCAGTGTGTCCTTATCTACATCGGTAAACCATATGCTACACTGTGATTAATCGCAAATTATCTAAAAGATATTTCTCGACATCCATCGACTTGATGGACGTCGAGAAATATCCCTCAAAAGCTTCCTAAACGACTTCACGCGTCGGCGCATCATTTATAACTTTGACGATGTAACGCCCCGTGCGAGCCTGTGTGTTCACGTGAATTCGTTTGGTAGGCAATTTATTTCTATGTGCAAAACAACGTCATTCTGTACAGTTAACGGTAGAACAACAGGGAATGGTTTGGGGAATTTTACTAGTCACCAGTACAATGGTAACAGCGTTGTTGACTATATTATCACATCAAACGGATATTTATCAGATATTACATATTTCTGTGTAAAGTCGCCAAATGAGTTCTCAGACCATTGTCAATTAACACTACACTTCGTATACGTATCACCAGACGTTTCTATTAACAAAACAAAATACAAATATCACAAACCGCTATATACACTAAAATGGACAGCCAAAGTTTTGTTGAAGCGACAACTGGAATTAAAAGCAATGATATTCAGAATAAAATAAAACAATTCAACAGGGAGTCCTTTCAGAATGACGATAAGGGAAGTGAGTTCGCAGTAGACAAACTAGCATCTATTATAACGGCAGTAAATCACATGGCGTCAAAACGAGTGAAATGTAATAACAAAATAACAAGAAGAAAACGGCAGTTGTTTGATGATAAATGTAAGGTACTAAAGCAACAATTTGATAAGATAGCAATGGAAATACGAAACTTCCCATTTGATGCATCTCTTGGTGTTAAGAATTTTAAAGCCAAGAAGGAATATAAAAGAAAATTAAAATTTAAACGAACCAGATTTTATACGGATTTTGAATAAAAAATAAACTCTTTAGAAACATCAGATCCATGCGAGTATTGGAATATAATTGAAACACGAGAGTCTGTAAAATGTCGGATTACGATGAACTTGATCCTGACATCATCGATGGATATTTTCAATAATTTATACTGCAATGACGGTCACAAAAACGAGGCACGTATATTGGGAAATGACAAGGCATCAACAATAAAATATGGTATCAATGATAGTGACATTACACCGGGCTAAGTTCTTTATGCATTGAAGGAGATGAAAAATAATGTCTCCGGGGAAATATAGAATAAGAAACGAACTTCTTAAGGCAGTTGTACCGTTTATAGTCGAGGAAGTAACACGGACTTTTAATATTGTATACTAGTCATCACATTATACTACGGGTCAGTCCTTTAGCCCATCCACAAAAAGGAGGATCGTCATGATCCAAATAACTACAGGGGTATTGCACTGAGCAGCTCCTTTGGTAAACTGTTCAATAAAATACTCAATAAAAAAACACATGTTTCTTAGAAGAAAATGGGATAATAAGTGATAATCAATTTGGGTTTTCAAAAAATCGTAGTACCATTGATAGTGTTTTCATCATGAAAACATTGGTTAACAGATACATGCCCCAGAATAAACACCTGTATGTGGCGTTTGTTGAATCGATGTTTGCTGTTCCAGAAACTAAAGAGAATGGGGGGTAAGTGGGTCAATTTTGAAAGCAATTCAATCATTGTATGAAAATAGGTCTTATGATGCACAAACTAGGAGGGAATTGGACCCCATCCGTATCAAAAATTGGTGTCAGGCAAGGCTATGTGATATCCCCTACTCTATTCAAATTTTTTATTGGTGATACAAAAGAAGAATTCGATAGAAAGTGCGCATCACGGTATCCATTGATAATAAACAAGTAAATCATCTTCAGTTTGCTGGTAATTTGATCATGGTATCTCAAACCAAAGAAGGTTTTCCAACTGCTCACATGCGTTACACACGTATTCGCAGAAAAATAAACTGGCTATAAATACAGACAAAACTAATTAAATGCATAGTTTTCCGCAAAGGATGTTCCAAAGCAACACCATCATTCACAATAGGCGGTACTGGTGTTGGTGTCCCCTCAATGAATATCCTTACTTGGGTTTAAAGCTTTCCACGAATGGGTCGTTCAAGAAGACCCAGATAGAATTGGCCAGTAAAGGCCAGTAAAGGCGTGAAAGGATTATTTTCCTTGGTAAAATCTTTACGGGAACATTACAGATCATCGATTGAAACGTGGATAGACTTATTTGATAAACTATTCAAACCTATCGTGTTGTATGGTAGCGATATATGGGCTTCATCGATGAACTTAGACAGAATTGGTAGGCTGCCATGTGAAACGGTACACCTTAAATTTTGTAAATATGCATTAGGCGTAAATAGAAGGTCGTCGAATCATGCAGTGCGCGCGGAACTCGTAGCTATCCAGTTGTAATTGAATCATTGACTCGCGCCGTTCAATACATTTCAAAACTTCATGCAACTGATAAAGAATGGCTAACATTCAAGGCTTCGGCATTATGCAGTGATTTTACCATCCAGGAGAAATTGTCAAAAAAAATTCGATATACCAATGATAAGCGAGATAATGAAATACGATAATATAATACACATTCCTTTATGGTAGATACCATCATCATTAAACTGGAGAATAACTATATTTCTAATTTATTGGCAGACATATTTGATGACGATAGGCCAAGTGGAAAGAACAAATCAAGAACATACAGAGAATTGAAATCTCACCATGAATTGGAATAACATTTGAAAAATGTTAAAGATATTGACTTGAGAAAACTCTTCTGTGAATTACGAATTAGTGAAACCTTAACCCCTGCACACTGATGTCGAAATATCTAAGGTTCAGGGTGCAAATATTTCCCATAATGCAACTAGAAATTTAACCAATTCAATCTTGTTTGACAGAGCTCAATGAGCTCTGTCAAACAAAATTGAATTGGTTAAATTCCCAGATGCATCATGAGAAAAATGGCTACTTCAAATCTGGATATTTTGACATCAGTGAGCAGGGGGTTAATTACACAAAGTATTTTATAACAGAAAAGATAAAATCTTGTAATGCGAAAGCGTATTTGTGTTGTACACAAAAAATACTTATGTGCAATGGAAATACGTTTTGCGTTGCACATATTTGAATTGCATTTCTTGCTTGTTAGAATAACATCCGTGTGAGATATTTACATACTTTGTGATTAGATGGGAATACGTCTAAGCTTTTTCTAAAAGTTTCACGCCACTATGAAAAAGCTCAGTTCGGAACCTGCCCCAAGTTGCAGCTGTATCTCACCAGCTGCAATTAACTTCTGTAACCACAAAGCATTTTTATTTTGCCAGAGCATATGGGAACTGTGAGGTTTACACTCTTGAACTGAAAAAGACCTAACACCGAGAATAAAGTGCGAATATGTAATTTTTTTTTGAATTGTAAAGTCTTTACGCCAAGACTTGACCTCAAAACTAAACTTATAATAAAATATGTCAAAATCCTGGATCCAAGATGTAGCATTCTACTGTCTCATAATACCACCGAAAAGTCCTGCTAACCGTGAGCGTATGAAAAGGTAGCTCTTTTTAAACCGAGTGGCCTTGAAAAGAGCTGTTGTTTCGTCATTCTTTTCTGGTGTGTCTTGTATGCACCGCTGAGTTCCATTTCCACCTTTTTCGTATCCATTTTATCTGTGTGAAGACGATCTTCTTCAGTATCCAATGATCTGATGAATGAGTGAAAAGTTTCAGCGTGCCGAAGGCTCACAGGGACGATATGAGATTGAAGTTCCTTGCGACACAAATAACCTTATTTGCCTATGAATCCACTACAGACGGAAGCGAAGGCCAATAATCTTATTTGATTTGAGTGTGCGCAATGGTAGTAGGGAACTGAGCTCAGACTCCCGAGAACCTCGAACTGGAAGGTGACTAGGAATTGTGCATAACTACAAGAATTCTGCTCTGTGTTTTACTAAGAAGCGTGGCGATATTTATGGTAATACTGAAACAGAGTTTGATGGTTGTTTTGAAAGAAGAAAAAGAAACCCCAACAGTCACTGATTAGGGAGCAGCACCAGCATATTATCCATAGCGATTATAAAAAAGGAAAAAAAAACACACAACCAATATGCGCTTTTTGAAAGCTGGGAGTCATCCATCGGTCAGTAAGGGCGAGTGGTTGCTGAACCTTGGCCATCTGACCTGTCTTCAGGTGGAACAGGTGACGGGGTGATTATCTGTTTGCCGCCATCTCGAGATTATAAATACCCAACACGGATGTCTCAGGAAACAACACTCAACCTGAACGACGATAGTGGAAATGTCTGTTCTCTTAAGAAAGATATCATCTTAAACTGCACCTCACAGGTTTTAAGATGATATATCATTTGCCAGCATTGAATAATAATCTAATTTAGCTGGGGAAGTGGGGTAGAGGAAGAGGGGTCTGTTGTTGGACGAATTGTTTTTTTTCTTTTTTGTGTAAAATCACTCAACCCCTTCAAAACTCATTATGAAGCGAACATAAAAAAAATCACCCAGGTGATCCACCCTCATCCCTTAGCCTCCTCACCCTATCAGGGGTGATTTTTTAAAAAATCAATCGAAATTCTCCTAATCTTGTTCTCAAGCAAAAAGCAAATGTGCAATCGACCCGCCCCCCTCCCCGGAGCGGGTCACATATACATCTAACATGCACTCACATATACATCTAACTCAAGTTTACCAGCTCAGTCATTCGTTGACACAGTTCATTTAACCCTTTACCTAACATGAAAAGCAGACGACGATTCCAAACAAAATTTTTGAATAACTAATTTCTTTTCATTTTTTGTCTCGAAAACATAGGTTATGAGCCCTCATTGGAACGAGCTCGACGAGCTCGTTCCAAAGAGGGTCATAACCTATGTTTTTGAGACAAAAATGAAAAAAATAATGAAAATTAATTGGCGATTTTTGTGAATAGCGCTGGTCGGTTTTGTACGTTACGTTTATAAGGGTTAAATAAACTGTAAATTCTCCATCGGGTTCTGTGTTAAATTTCAAACCCCTCTGCTGCCCATCAAAAATCGGTCAAATCAGTTAAGAGTAACACTTTGAACAAACTTTAATCTAGGAGTCATAGAAATGTTATAAAACAAATATTAAAAGATTCTGTCTGATGGATCGGAAGGCGTTCTTTGAAGAATATTCATAATGCTGCGCTAAATTAAAATTTAAGCACCCACAAGGAGCACAAATATGAACCAAGGGACTGAGCCACCTGAGCGACCTGAGGTTGCTGCATCTGAAATACTGAAAGATTCTGACTTGTGGATATGAAGAAGGAGATTTCTAAAGGAATTTAGCCGCATTGCACTAAGTTAAAATTTAGGTTGCCACTGGGAGCCCAAATATGTACCCAGGGTCTTGATTGAAAAAACTGGAATCGGACCCCAGTAAGGATACTGCAAACCAAATACCAAACGATTCCAACTGGGAGATCTGAAAAACGTTTTTAAAGAATATTCCTCATTTTGCAAGTTAAAGTTCATGCTCCCACAAGGAGTTCAAATACGACCCCAATCTGAACTGTACACCAAAACATTCTGACTGGTAGATCTGAAGAAGACGATTGTCAAAGAATATTTCCATATTAGACCAAGTTAATGTTCCGAGTTTCCATGGGGAGTCCAAATATGACCCCGGGGACTTGATTTGAACAAACTTGAATCACGATGCTACATACCAACGATCGCAAGATTCTGACTGGTGGATCTGAGTAAGATTTTAAAAACATTTTTTCTCATATTACACCAAGTTTAAACTTGGATCCCAAATATCACTCACGGGACTTAATTTGGACACACTTCAAGCTGACTCCCACCCCTAAATATGCAGTATACCAAATATCAATGAATTTCGACTGGTACATCAGAAGAAATAAATTTTTAAATAAATTTCCTCATATTGCACCAAGTTAAAATTCGGGTTTCCATAGGTAGACCAAATATGAAGCTAGGGACTTGATTTTATCTTACAATCAACATGTATTTTGTCTGTATTAACTCCGCAACTGTCGTGTATCCGACCCCCTGATACAGATGTTTGTATCAGGGGGACGGATACAAACACGCTCCTTTCGCGTGAGTTCCAATCTTTTTCTATTTGTTCATCCGTACGAATAAACAGTTCGTTATATATTCGTCTACATTCTTGACTTATCCCCAATATATTGTAAGATAAAATGATTATTACCATTATGTGGATGTACAAAATATGTATCCGAGTCTCGCTCCGGGTTCTAAATGTATACTGCCCATAGAGAGAGAGAGAGAGAGAGAGAGAGAGACAGAGACAGAGACAGAGAGAGACAGAGAGGGACAGAGACAGAGACTGAGAGACAGAAACGGAGAGACAGAGAGACAGAGAGAGCCAAATATGACCCCAAGGACTTGATTTAAACAAATTTGAATCTAACCCTCCTAAAGATTCTAACTGATGGATCTGAAGAAGAAGATTTAAAAAAAACTTTTTCTCATATTACACTGTTAAAATTTGGGCACCGACAGCGATCCCAAATATTACTCCGGGGTTTTAATTTGAACAAACTTCAAGCTGCTCCCTAAAGACTGGTAGATCAAACGAAAAAGATTTTTAATACATGACCCCATATTGCATGAAGTTCAAATCTGGTGAGGCGTCTAAAAAAAATGCTGAGTCAGCATATTTGCAAAAATTTTAAAACAATTTCTTCCCCAAAACCACTGCTCAGAATCTTTTGATATTTGGTATACAGAATCCATAGGGTGGGGGAGATCAGATAAAAGTTTGTTAAAAATGAAGCCACTCGGAGCATATTGGGCTCCATACAGGAGCCCGAATGTTAACTTGGGGCAAAATGAGAAATAATCTTTATAAATCGTCTTCTTCAGAACCAGTCAGAATTTTTTAATATTTGGTATTCATCATTCTTACAAGAGTCAGATTCAAGTTTGCTCAAATGAAGTCCCCCAGTTAATATTTGGGCTTCCTCTGGGGATCCGAGTCTTAACTTAGTGCAATATGGGAAATAGTGTTTAAAAATCTTCTTGTTTAGGCCAACCAATTGGAATCTTTTGCAGTACTCAAAATAACTTCTTTTTTTTGCGTAGCAAAATGCTACGCATTTCCAAAAAAATGAATAGCATTTTGTAAAAATTACTTAGCTATTTTTGAAAACCAGAGTTATGTTATGCTGTTATATATTGAATTCGTCTAAGTAGATAGAATAGTTTCATCCATTTCTGGGCATTTCCAAATGATCTGCAACACATGAAACATTTACTATGTTTTTTTAACTGACTTGTGTACTGTTATAAATGGCGTCTTGGTTGTTTAATAGAGTTCTCAAAATGGAAGTTGGGATTTTTAATTTGATGGGCTTGTAGTTATTTTTAATGGACATTTTATGCAAAATGTTGTAAAAACAGGAAGTATTTAAACCAACAGAACTCATCTTACATATGAAGTTGCTAATGATGCTTGATGGAGAGGTAATCTAAGTTATGCCTGGAATGTTCCACAATCAGAAGTAAAGCATCAGTGAACTAGTTTTCAAATTTGTTTGCAAATTTTCATTTACATTTTGCGATACAAGATAATCAACTGCAGCCTAATAGGCTGCAGTTGGTTATCTTGTATCGCAAAATGCTATACATAATTTAACATTGTGTAGCTTTTTGCATGTTTTGCATAGCAAAAAGCGACGCGACACCGCTTATTTTGAGCCCTGATCTTTTGATATTCGGTATACAACATCCTTAGGGATGTTAGATCTAATTTTGTTCAAACCAAGTCCCTGGGTTAATATTGGGCTCCCTATTGGAGATCGAATGTTAACTTTGTCCAATATGAGGAATAATATTTAGAACTTTTCTTTTCCAGAAACAGTATTGGCTAATATTTGGGCTTCTATGGGAGCCCGAATTTTAACTTAGTACAAAATGGAAAATAATCTTTAAAAATCTTTTTCTTCGGATCCACCATCAGAATCTTTTGATATTTGGTATGCAGAATTCTTAGGGAGGTTAGATCAAATTTTGTTCAAACCAAGACCCTGGATTAATATTTGGGATCTCTATTGGAGCCCGAATTTTAACTTAGTCCAATATGAGGAATAATCTTTTAAACTCTTCTTCTCCAGAACCACTGGTCAGAATCGTTTGATATATGGTATACAAAATCCTTACATAGGTCAGTAGCAGGTTTGTTCAAATCAAGTCCATTGGTTAATAATTGGGCTCTCCATTGGACACCAAATTTGAACTTAATGCAATATGGGGAATAACCTTCAAAAATCCTATTTTTCAGATCTACCATTCAGAATATATTGTTAATGGGTATACACCATCCTTACGGGGTCAGGTTCAAGTTGGTTCAAAGCGAGTTCCTCAGTTAAACGTGGTGCAATATGAGGAATAATCTTTAAAAACTATTCTTCTTCAGATCTATCAGTTAGATTCTTTTGTTATTTGGTATTCAGAATCCATACAGGGGTCAGATTATAGCTTCCTTAAGTCAAGTCCATCGGTTAATAATAGGGCTCTCTATGAGAGCACAATTTTACATCGTCAACATGGGGATTAATCTTTAAAAATCGTCTTCTTCAGATTCACCAGTTAAAATCTTTTCATATATGGTAGACAGCATTCTTACGGGGTCAGATTCGAGTTTGTTCAAATTAAGTCCCTTGAATAATATTTGATCTCCCTTTTGGAGCCCAAATTTATACTTGGTACAATATCAGGAATATTCTTTAAAAGTTTCTTCTCACAACCCCCCTATCAGAATCTTTTGATATATGGTATACGCCTATCTTAGGGTAGTCAGATTCAAGTTTGTTGAAATCAAGTCCCTGGGTTAATATTGGGCTTCCTATTGGAGCCCAAATATTAACTTAGTCCAATATGAGGAATACTCTATAAAACATTCCTTCTCCAGAACCTCCAGGCAGAATCTTTTGAGAAATGGGATACAGCATCCTTACGGGGGTCAGATTCAAGATTGTTCAAATCAGGTCCATTTATTAATATGTGGACTCCCTATTTGAGCCCGAAATTTTAATTTGTACAATATGAGGAATATTCTTCAGAAAATTTCTTCTCACAACTCCCAAATCAGAATATTTTGATACATGGTATACACCACCCTTAGGGGAATCAGATTCAAATTTGTTTAAATCAAGCTTCTGGGTTAATATTTGGGCTCCCTGCTGGAACCCGAATTTTAAATTATTCCAATATGAGGAATAGCCTTTAAAAATATGCTTCTGGGAATACAATCAGAATCTTTTGATATTTGGAATACCGCATCCTCAGAGGGTTCAGATTCTATTTGTTCAATTAAATCTTCCTCTCCAGCACCACCAGTCGGAACATCTTGATATTTGGTGTACAACATCCTTGGAAGGGAGATGGGGAGTGGGGGCAATTTCGAGTTGTTTTTTTAAAAAATGAAGTCTTGAGTTAATATTTGGTCTTCCTTTGGGCCTCAATTTTACCTTGGTGCAAAAGAGGAATATTCTTTGAAATCTTCTTGACAACCACCATTCAGAATGTTTTGATACTTGGTATACAACACCCTAGCTGGGCTCAGATTCAACTTTGTTCAAATTAAATGCCTGAATTCATATTTGGGCCCAAATTTTAACTTAGTGTAATCTTTAAAAAATCTCCTTCAGATCCATCGATCTGAATCTATTGATATTTGGTATACAGCATCCTGGGGGTGGAGGGGAGGGGGCCAGATTCAACTTTGTTCACATTAAGTCTCTAGGTTGATATTTGGATTCCCTGAATTTGCATTACAGGAAACCTGGGCATTATTTCTCTGGTAGTATTCCAATACTAGAATAAAATCATCTGGCATGGACAACAGAGTAATAAATAATAAAATAACTTCATTCGCCCATAGTGTTAACTAGCCATAGATGCTAATTAAATCCTTCTGTTAACAACTTTGGACAGGTGAGCGCCTCAGGCCCCATGGAGTCTCTTGTCTGTGTTTATGTTGTTTGTCTTGGAATTAAAAATTATATTGGCGAAGAATTGTGTAAAGATGCTATTGGAAATTGTTCAATGTCACCACCGGAGGGGAGGGGGGGGGGGGGGGGGGGTTGCAGACATCATGTCCCATTTTTCGGTTCAGCCCTTTTTTACACCTACCCACTACAGCCATTTTCAAACTCCCCCCACCGCTTTCCCATTGAAATTACGAATTGCTTTGACAAACATCGTAATAGGTATGGAAAGAAGTATAGGTCTCTGATTAGTTTGCTTCCACCAGTGATTCCATGTACTTGTTACGACTTTTTATTACCCAAAAAGGTTAGTGTCACTTCCTGTTTGCCAGATGAGGCTTCCGAAATCTTAAAATCTGACCCAGAACAGCTCAATGCCCATGAAAGTATGAATGATGGCCTAAGATATGATATAAAATATGTTTACATTATTCCCCTGATTTGTACCATATGAGTAAGCTAAAAATGACAAAAATTCAATCTATTCTGATCCATTTATTTATTTTCTACTTGATTCTGGCAGGACTCTGCATGTTTCATTCCATAAGTGATTCCAAGTACTAACCTTGTCAGAATGGTTTATTTATTTTTTGTTTATTTTTGCCTAATTCTCAATTAAAATCAGTCTGAAAATGATATCTGTCAATTTTCCAAAATCTCAAGTTACCAATGACACATGTGGTAAAGTCTCAATACACAATAATAGCAAGTTAAACTATACTGAATATTATATTGTGACTGGATCATGCAACAATATTTGAAATTTGAAAGCCTGTTGGAACTGTTAACCAAGTTGAAACAGTGCAGTCGGTACAATCAAGTCACAAGCACTTCTTCTCCGTCATAATATACTATTCAAATAGTAATAATATATTTATATTTTCATCAAAAAGACAGTTGAGGCATTGCACCGTGACATCTGGTGAATGATTTCAGTGATAGTTGGGTGCCTGACAAGCACACATTCCACGCACGGAGCTGTAGAAGTCATGGACGGTCGGTCAGGTAATTTACCACATTCAGTCCAAGACCTCAATACCTTGTAAATCCTCCTCGGT
Source organism: Pictodentalium vernedei (assembly GCA_031216915.1). Lineage (NCBI taxonomy): Eukaryota > Metazoa > Mollusca > Scaphopoda > Dentaliida > Dentaliidae > Pictodentalium > Pictodentalium vernedei. Next base: position 113,248,224 of record CM062292.1, on the reverse strand, counting down.
TCGCGAGACAAGCGCGGATCCGACGTGGCATACTCCTCACCAAACGTCCAATATCAGCTTGACTGATGTTATTCCAATCTTCCAGCAGTGCAGCAGTGAGTTCCTGGACATTGGTAGGGGGAGGTTGGCGTTGGCGTACGTGCCTGCCACGCATATACCAGACGTGCTCGATTGGTGAAAGGTCTGGACTTAGTGCTGGCCAAGGCAGTGTTGTGATGCTCTGCTCCTGGAGGAACTCTGTAGCGACACGGGCTCTGTGCGCTCTTGCATTGTCATCTTGGTAAATGATTCAACGACCACGACGTCAAAAAATGAAATGAGCTGCTAACATGTCACGGCAGTACTGCCCTGCGACACGCCGTTGGATGACATGTAATGCTCTTGTCATGATAATGCCTCCCCACACCATAACCGCTCCACCACCAAAACGATCGTGCTGCCTAACGGTTACGTCATGGTATCGTCCGTTCCGCCGCCGCTACACTCTGCTTCGCCTGTCGTGGAAGTCGACAGTGGACCTCGATTCATCGGAAAACATGACGTTGCTCCACCGACGATTGTCCCAGCGCTGTTGTGCTCCACACCAGTTACGCCTTGCTGCGATGTGACGTTCAGTAAAACGTGGAATTATTCGAGGTTGTTGAGCGTACAAATTCCAGCTGTGTTTCGGATAAACTGACCACTGACTCGCACATCTGTCTCTCTGCGCATCTGCTGTCCAATTGCTGAGGCATTTTGATGGCGGTTACGTAATGCTGTGGTTCGGATGAAACGATCCTGGTTAGCACTTCTCGCCCTTGGACGACCTGACGAGACGTCTGTCATCAACATTGCCTGTCTGACGGTAGCGTGACCACAACCTCCTAATCACCGATTGAGTAACGTTGAGATATTGAGTCACTGCAGTCTGTCTGTTGCCAGCTTCCAACATACCAACGGCATGTAAACATTCGTCACGTGCCAGTCTTCGCATACCTCAAAAGTTACGTTTCGACCAGAAACTATCGATGAACGAGTTTATACCAAGAAAAGAACGACGAGACCTCCGAAAAAGCCCGTCCAGTACAAATGAAAATTTCAAAACGTACTCCACAGACATTAACGCGGCGATCTTGCGAAAAACCTGCACGAAATTTTCGTGGGCCGGTGACATTCATGATCCACACTAAACTTGGTAACATATTGATGTGTCCAATCACGCGTATCCAATACCATTTTCCAAAAATATAAACATCAGTTTGGATATCCCATACTTTTTTGGAACAGTATACTACAGCAATGACAACTGGTGAACAATAGAAAATATTCTCAAATATCATTTTGACATTTGAGTGAATAAGTGATGCCCTTGAAATGAATAGAATATTAGTTGATACTAGCACATGTTTTACACTTAAGCCCCCATATCGCCCCAAACCGCCACTTTTATATTGCATTGAAGCAGGTTCTCCCTTGTGTAATCTTTTTTATTACTCTTGTGTGTAGACTGAATTTTCCCTGGCAGTGGTTCTACATCACTGCTGGCTGCCTGTATAGGCAGCCAGCAGTGATGTAGAACCACTGCCAAGTCATCAATAACATTGTAAGCAGAAAAAGGCCATAAATACTTTAAAATTAATCTGAGGACTTAAGGGTTAATTCATCTATCTGGTGCAATATAAAGCATAAAGCATTTTTCCTCCAAAATTGTCCTCATATTTTCTACACTGGGAACCAGACAACCACCCCTCGACCAACATGTATTATTTGTGACATTTACACATGTCACCTCATATTAACACTTATAAAGGCCCCTTGTGTTGCAGTTAACCAATTAGGGTTGATTTACAGCATTGTCTCAGCGGTTTGAAACATAAATTATGATGTATTGCAGAAAATTATGAAAAATTGCATAATTTGAGAACGCAGGTTTTTAGCGCACCCATGAGACCCACCCCACACATAATGTCTCGCAATTGTTTGGTGCACCCATCCCTCTGATTTCACCAATATTTTCTTTACCCCTTGATGTTGCTAAAACATTATCTGTATCAAAACTACTTCCAAACTGTTCGCATGATCCGTGTAACATCATGATTTAATCAAATACATCAAGTGGTCTTGAATTTCATTTTAACGTCTTTCCTCTTTGAGAAATTCGTGTAGAATGACTTACACCTTTTCGCTTTGGTCTTTTTATACCTAAAGCAGATTCTCACACTGATTTCAAAAGATCTTTTCCATGAGTGAGTAAAATTTCTTTAAGTGCTTTACGTTTTCCAAAATGTTCTTTTGCCATTTGCATACCATGTTCCAATCCTCTCTTTAAAGTTCGAAATACATATTTTGCCATTGGTTATACTAATGGTATAGCTGGTCTCAATGTTGTACGAAAAATAGAACCTAATCCATACCCATATTGACGTTGTTTTCCTCGATTCACTGGCATCTTTTTTAATAAATAATAATTTGTTCCGCTCTCTAAAATGCAACGTTACTGGAGTCTTACCACTGACAGACTGGACAGATTTACCAGTGTATTTATTTATTATTTATTTATTGATGTTTATGGTCACATATTTATGCACAATGGCTAATTATGACCGTGACAGTTTTACGGGTGGAGGAAGCCGGAGTACCCGGAGAGAACCACCGAGCAACAACGAGCAGCTGCCAGCTCCCCAACATCGTAACTCCGCACTGCAGCACAGGTAGGGTTAGATTGGTTGAAGACATGCGCACCATCGACGTGCAGTACGCCTTAGTACACGGCGTCATCGTGCCCCCACGCTGGCATTGGAGATGAAGTGTCTTGCCCAAGGACACAATGCGGTTGCCGCAGGTGGGATTCGAACCGAGGACCTCTCGGCTTGCAGCCTGCACCTCTACCTACTGAGCCACCACGCTCCCCTACCAGTGTATCCATTTGTATTTATATACTGACGGAAAAAAAGAAACGCAAGTTCTGTTTTGGTAATATATTGTGTTTTATCCGTAGACCAAATCAAGTAAAATTTGACACACGGCTACCTCAGTGTCCTGTCTGAATAGGCTTTGGTGAAAATTCAGTCAACCATGACCATGTGCGACGTTGCATGCTTTCATCAGATGTGTCGGCAAAGCGTTCACCCGGAGCACACCCACGTGCTATGGGCTTGAAAACCATACCAAATCGAAGTTTTGAACAGCACACATCGATTGCACAACATTTCGTTTGAACTCGATTGAAACCCAGAATGCCGCGAATGTCAGAGAGTGGGGTAGGACTGTTGCTATAATTTTGCAGGGTCAATCGCAACGTTGCGTCGCCCGCAATTTGGGGTTCACGAGTAAAGGAGAGCTCATTTAGTTCGACGTCTCAAGCCACAGGAAGACTAGCTGACCAACCCGGGAGCGGACGTCCGCGCGTTACGTCGCCACTTCACGATAGAGGCATACGTCTCTCACACCTCCGTAGCCGATTTCAGATAGCGACGGAGACGGCGAGTCAGGTTATAGGCACTCATGATAGCCGAGTGTGTCAACGAACAGTTAGGAATCGCTTGCGGGAGTTCAATTGAAGGCCACGACGTCCCTACATTAGTCCGCAACTTACACCCAGGCGACGTCAACGTCGCTTGCAATGGCTGTGGGTACATGCACCAAATCTGTTTCACTTGGCCCATTGGACGCGTGTGTTATTCACTGACGAGTCTCGGTTCATGCATTACAGGTCAGGCAGGCGACAACGTTGCTTTCGACGCCCAGGTGAGCGATATTCTAACTCGTGCGTTAAGGAAAACGACAGATTCGAGGGAGGGCCCGTTATGGTTTCGGGGGGGGGGGGGGAGGTTCTTATGCGTGGTCATCCAGGGCAATCGAGATATCGAGATCAGGTCCTCATGCCTCACGCCCTTCTTCTTATCCATGCGCGTAACCTTACGTTGCAGCAAGATAATGTGAGGCCACTCGTTGCTAGTGCTCTTCCTCAACCAAAACAATGTCCCAGTTCTCAATTGGCCACCCTACAGTCCAGATTTGTCCCCGATCGAGCATTTGTGGGACGAGCTGGACAGGAGGGTCAGGAAGCGCTTTAACGTCCCAAACAACGTAGCTCAGCTCACGCAGGCCCTCCTTCAGGAGTGGAATAACATCCCCAAAAATACCATAAACAACTTGATGGAATCAATTGTAAGGAGAGTTAGAGCAGCGATTGAAGCCCGGGGTGGACACACCCGCTATTGATTTTGATCAAGAAATGGCGTAAGGTAAACACGTTTGAACGTTATCCATGCAAACGCCGCCTGTGTTAACCCTTTACCTAACGTAACGGCCAAAACCGGCCAGCGCTATTCTCAAAAATCGCCAATTAATTTTCATTATTTTTTTCATTTTTTGTCTCAAAAACATAGGTTATGACCCCTCGTTGGAACGAGCTCGTCGAGGGGTCATAACCTATGTTTTTGAGACAAAAAATGACAAAAATTAGTTATTCAAGAATTATTTTTGCAAGTGTCGTCTGCTTTTCATGTTAGGTAAAGGGTTAAGACAACAAAACTCGTCAAAATTTAATCAGTAATGAAGAAATAAAATCAAAATCCAAACAATAAAATAATCATTCATAACACATTTGAAATATTTACCACTTAATATTTTTACTCTTAAAAAATTTCTGTACAACCTTATTTTTAAATTCAGAACCTTTATCAGATTGCAATAACGTTTTCAAAATGGTCTGAAAAGATTCTGGTAATGTCTCTCCAAATTTATTACAGCTAGGAATACCCATGCACATTTTTAAAATACATCAATGACACAAACTAAATAACGAAACTGATCATTTTAAGATTGTGAACTTTGTAAATCTGCTAAATCAATTTACCACTGATGAACAATACTTCATACTATAGCGTCTATCGGAAAGTGAGTTGTCGTTCTTGAACTGACTACTACCGGTTGGTATTTTCGGTATTGTTAAGATTACGAATCGGACTGATAGTGCGTAGTCAAATTTCGACGAAGAACGAGCACCACGGAATACCTTGGGACACCGACATCAACTCACTCCAGTCGGGAATGGATTGGTGGAGTGGGGTCCCGAGGTGTTCTTCCCAAGGAAAAATATCCTTGGCATTCAATATGACATCACAATCAACATCGGCTCGTACACTCCACATCATACAAATCAACGACATGACCGTTGAAAACGTTGTCGTTGTACAGTACGGCCGCCGTGGACTGGTCACTTTCCACGGAGTGGGCAGTATTTCCACGGACGCAGTAGTATTGGATTCCAAACACTAATTATAGGAATAGTCATTAAAAATTTAATTAATGAAGAACAGGGTATAGCCCGGTGCTTCATTAGTTAAAGTTTTGCTGGTGATGATTTTTATTACCTGGACATCACTGCCCACGGGTAGATTACGACCAGTCCGCGGCGACTGCACTTCAATTATGACACAGAACAACGCGGTAGACTTTTTCCATTTATATGATCGCAGTTTTGACAACGTTATTTAATTGAATCACAATATACACAAACGAACACTCAAAAATAAAAAAATTCGCATAACAACCGGAAGTTATTCATATTAGTCTCCTCAGCGTAGAAGAGTTCATGGAATCAGGTGGAGATAACCTATTTATCGATAGAGCCTATAGTTTTACGTATTAAAAAATTTCCACTGATAGGTTTGTGTAAATAATACGTTCTTCATCCCTTTTAAACCAATCTTTTACTTGATCGAGTGTAATGGATTTATCTTTTCGATGTGCTGATTTATACAACTGTTGTATACCACCATAACAGCAGCATATTTTGTATTTTATTACACCCCTAACGTCTAACTATAATGGGAATTGGTAAAACAAATATTGCGTTCTCCCCTCACTAGTGAGATCAAACACCTCGGTGATTAACATTTCGTGTGAAATTGAAATTTACAAATGAATTTCAACAAGCGCAAAACAAAAGTTGTTCTCGCTCCACTAGTGAGTATAACAAGACATCATAATTACGTCATTTCGCCAACAATCCCGAAAACTATTTTGTGTGGATGTACACAACATCCAATGTGAACTGTGTCAGCGGAAACAGCGATCAGCTGATTGTGTAAACAGATTTCTTGCGTGGTATGGGCGTCAGTTTGGATCGTTTCAGTTGAAGCTTCAAATGAAAGGGGTATAATAAAAAGTAAATCTAATGTTTTCTTGTGAATACCGGGATTAATCTCATTCGTGAGTGATATCCTCTATGTAATACAGTTCAGTTAATAAATCAAACGTTGGCCATGGATGCATGGACAACACACTCATAAACCTAGCAGTAAATATCAGAGTTCTCCAGAAGATGGTTGGTCAGATTTTCCTTGATCTATAACTCCAGCATTAAAAAAGTAAGATAATACAGTGGAGTGAAGATACACTAAAGTCAGCACTAAAACGTAAATTAACTAAACGTAAATTTTCGGACAAATGGGAGGCCTACTGAATGATTTATTAATCGATATGGCTCGAGTGCTAGCGTGGAAGGATAAAGTCAAGTGTGAGTCCACAGACCTCGAATTTTATACCTCCGCGATGACACAAGTGCCGATTACGCCATTCACACGCGTGTGTCATTCTGTGTTTATTGCACGCCCCCAAGTCTATAAAAGCAATTAGAAGGACACTCAGCAATTCATTTGACAACTCGACCCCTGAGTCCCAATGTGTTCTATATGTCAGTGGGCACATCGAACACATTTTAGCTCAGGGGACGAACTATCAACAAAAAGAATACATTTTTATATTTGCTCTATTGGTATCACATCTACCACATCTTGGCTCTTTGTTCAGGGAATGAGTTTTTCTAGTAATTTCTAAGTTTTTATTCTTCCCAGGAAAAACATTAACAAATCTCACCTCCCTGACTTTCATATTAACGGAAAGGATAGTGTCTGTGTTATATGTCTCGGTGCGCTCAATGTTAATGTACAAAGGAATCATGACCATCAGCAGCCGTCCATAGTGTCATGACACCAGTACAATGCAAATGAGCTACTGCAAAACGTCTTGCTTCTGTTTTGTTTACTTTAAACTAACCTTTTCTTGGTGCAAGTTTTCATCTAATGAATTGATGTCAGAAGTCTCAGTGATAATCAATATCAAAACAAAGTGACACGAATTCAAGCTCAGCAAAATAAACAAGACGTTGGTCAGGCGTTAATCTTTGTTGTTTATTTCTTTAAAAAAAACACGTGGCAATCACCCAGTTTCCTGGAAACACTTTAACAGTTCCTAGAATTATAGTCTGTTTTAAAAGGGTCCGGGTCTTTTCGGCCTCGGGAACATTCGGCCCCAGGTCCTTTTCCGGGAACATTCTGCCTCTGTCGAGGTCGAATGCTCAGGACCGTCGAGGGGAGGGGAGGGGGGGGGGGGGTTAGTAACCCCGGGGCCCGGCGGTCCGGGCGACCCGCGAGGACGAAGCTGCGCCATCCGAGACAGCTAGTTTGCGAGCTTTTTTCAATGCCTAGTGTGTGTGAATCGACAGGCGGGCCGCAGGCCCCCGAATTTCCTAGTAAGCATATATTCCTTTCAAGAACTGTCTAAGTTATTAGATATATCGGTTGGAGGAAGGGTGAATATTTTCAAGGGTCCTTGGTAAGTTGGGTTTGAAACAAGGGGACCCAGGTGGTACCATCCAATTGATCTCCCGTGGTCCGTATTTTTTTCTCTCGGCGGCACTGCGAATGCTCCCACTTTTGAGGCCGAATGTTCCCACTTTTGGTAAAACGTTTCAGAGTTTGGCAGTTAAAAATATATTTTTTTAGTTCATTTTGTTGTTTTTTTGTATATTAGGAGTTTTTCCAGAATATTGTTTTAAAGAATAATATATACGACGTACCTACCTTTATTCCTAAAGTCGAAATATATTGAGCACGAGACCGATCCATAATGAATTATAATGAAATATAAAATCCATTGTATAAAATCCACTGTATTGAATAACAGAATGACAATATGTGTGCTCCAATTCCGACATGCAAACCCGAAATGATATACCTCTTCTTGGGTGTTGTTTGTTGTTTTTCAGCTTTAAAAGTCTGTTCTTAAAGTTCTTCTGAAGTAGTGATCAAAATTCTGGCCTCTGGTGAGATACTCACACAACGTTTTACGGTACGACTGACGCTTGATTGATTTAATCGCGCTTGATTACGCGATCATATATACTGTTTTTACAGTTTCTTTGAACTCTTAAACATTTTTATGTGGACTGTAATTATAATCCCCTCCCTTATAGGTTGATAGATGACTCCCAGCTTTCAAAAACTCTCGTGGATTCGTAAGCAAATGAAGTTATAAAGCAAATAAAGTTATTCGGATCGCGAGGGATTGAAATCCCACATCGTCCCTGTGCGCCTTCTGCGCGCTGAAACCTTTTATTTCATTCATTGCTTCAGCTTTCAAAAACACATATCGGTGGATTTTTTCCTTTTTGTAACTGTTATGGATAACATGCTGGATCTACTCCCAAACCCCAAACCAGCGACTGTATGGGTTTCCTTTTCTAAAACTACAAACAAACTCCGATTTCATTATTCACAAGGAATTAAAATTATATAAAGCAAAATTGTTCGGGTAGCAAGGGATTTAAGTCCCTCATAGTCCTATTATAGTTAGACGTTAGGGGTGTAATAAAATACAAAATACGCTGCTTTTGACTTTCTTAAATCATACCTTTCTGATAGAACACAAAGGGTTACCATAGCGTCTGAATCTTCATCTTGGAGAGCTGTGTGCTCTGGAGCTCCACAGGGGTCGATTCCTGGACCCCTTCTGTTTCTGATATACATCAATGACATAACTGAAAACTTAATTAGTAGTATACGACTCTTTGCGGATGATACGTCCTTATACCTTATTGTGGAAAATCCGACTCAAGCTGCTGATTTAATTAACACTGACCTAGTAAGAATTGCAAGCTGGGCTAAAACGTGGCTGGTAGAATTTAACTCACAAAAGACGGAAAGTATGCTCATATCTCGTCACAATAACCCACCCACACACCCACCTTTATATCTCTCCAGTGTACAAATAACCGAAGTAAGTAACCACAAACATTTAGGTGTTACATTAAATAATAATTGTATATGGAATAATCATATCGACCACATCTGTTCGAAGGCCTGGACACGAATAGACCTGATGAGAATGCATAAATTTGTTCTCCATAGAAGTGTACTTGAAAAAATTTACTTTGCCTTCATCAGACCTCTTTTGGAATATGCCGACACAGTGTAGGGCAACTGTACTGAAACTAATGCCGCTGACATCGAGAAGATTCAAATAGCTGCTGCAAGAATCGTTACAGGAGCAACCTTAAGCTCCAGTAAAGCCCTCCTTTATACTGAAACTGGTTGGGAAACACTTCGGGATAGACACCGGAAACACAAGCTGATGCAGTTCTTTAAAATGTACCACCATATAACACCGCCATATCTATCAAACAAGATGCCCCCTGTCATATCAGCAACCAACCCAAGCCACTAGTGACAACCACCGCGTCCCCTTCTGTCGCACACAATTATATCGGTCGTCATTTATTCCCGATGTAACTAATCAGTGGAATAACATCCCATTGTCTGTTCGACAAAATACTTCGATTAGCCACCTTAAGAGATTCCTAAATCGTGCAAACCAACGTCCACCTTCATTTTTCAGTACTGCTAAGTGTCGTTCGGCACAGATATACCACTGCAGACTGAGACTGAGTTGTAGTAACCTTAACTCTCACTTACATACAAACCACCTGACACCATCGCATAACTGTCAGTGTGGAACAGCCGAATCGACGGACCATTTTTTGCTGTCATGTCAGCACTACTCGACTGTCCGGGCAAACACTATCGGGCGAATACCGTTTCCTGTGAATTTAACTACACTACTGCAAGTGTCCGAGCTCTTAAGTGAAGATGCAAATCGCTTAGTTTTTGAAACGGTCCAGGAATATATCATGGGAACGAAACGGTTTGCGTAGGTGAATTGTACCCTTACTCCCCTGACCAACATAGTAGCTAAGACCGCCCTGTGCTGTACACAAAAATCATCATTCAGATGTTATTATGTTTTCATTTTTTGTCCAAGGAACATAGCTTGTGATACCTCATTGGAGCGAGCTTGTTGGGCTCGTCCCGGTGCGGGGTTATGGGTGGTGTCCTTGTGGCAAGGGTAGTGAAAGTTTAGCTATTTAAGAATCTATTTTGTGATTATCGACTTTTTCCCGCGTTGGGTGAAGGGTTATCCATGTCGTGGTAAACTACGGCTACACACGCAGATCGATGTTATCCGTATGTACCGCCATCACCGCTTTTTGAACTTCCTTCTTTCATTGAGTTCACAATAAAATCAACTTTGACTCCGACCAGCTGTCACTGTTGGTTACTTCGCGATTGCCCCGCCACCTCAGTAGTTACGTTCTCTCAAGGGTGTGAATGCTGCATTAATTACGTCAGTGCCCTCTAACCAGTGTTTTGAATTTAGTTCGATTTTTGACATGGTTAAGTTTGATTTCAAGTTGGTTTTACTTCTCTTATCTTTTCATCCCTCTCCTCTTTTCTTCTCTTAACACTCTTCAACACCTTATTTTACTCTACTTATCTAGATATTCTAAAATCTTTTCACATACAGTTTAAACAATCTGTGTTTTGCGTTCCGCCAGCAGTCCATGCTATATGTACTCAGTAACTTAAAGACCCACGGGAGACGACTAATATAAGCATTAAGCTTTCTGTTGAATCCCTTCATCATTTTGCTTCATTTATTTATATAACTGTATACTGCATCCATTATCATAAAAATTGTATCTGTATGTTTTTGTTTTTTTCTGTTATTGTTGTAAACTATATTGTATGCAATTGCAGTGTTTCTGTCAATAAATATTGTTTAAACTAAAATACGCTGCTGGTTATGGTGGTATTCAACAGTTGTATAAATCAGCACATCGAAAAGATAAATCCATTGCACTTGATCAAGGGATAAAGAACGTATAATTTACACAAACCTATCAGTGGAAAATTTTCAATACGTAAAACTATAGGCTTTATCGATAAATAGGTTATCTCCACCTGATTCCACCTTGAAACTTTTCATTCATTCAAGTCCACTTTCAAACTTGCTCGCTTACTTGCTTGTCCAAAGGTATCACGTGTAAAAAGTTAGAGGAAGCATTAGAGAAATATAGAGAATGATATAACATATAACTACATCTAGATTTTAGAGGTTGGTGTGCCAGTATATATAGTGTAAATGTATTTTATATTGTGTATATTTTATATTACGCGGTATTTATTTTTGTTGTTAGTTGTAAAAAAGGAATTTAAACTCATATTAAACAGCGTCTCTCTTAGTCTCCTTTGTTGAAAACGGAAGCCGAATGTTCCCAGGCCGAACGTTCCTGGGGCAGAATGTTCCCGAGGACGAAAAGACCCGCTCCCTTTTAAAAAGCTGGTTTCGGTTTCCATTGGTTGTCAATTAAAACAATTCCCGGAGACATTGTTTACAATATGACACCAGCATAATATGTATTTTTTTAAAGATAATTATTGGGTAAAATTTCTTTCAATACACATGGCGGTATGTATTATTTCCAGTTTTTCTCTTTGATGTGATCTGCAACAAAACTCACACACTAAAAACTAAAGTGTTAAAACTGACACTTTCAAGGTGTTAAACCCATTCTAACTCTTAGGGTTTGATTTTAACACTCAAAGTGCAATGCTTTAAGCACATGACACTGCAATCGTCAGCCTTCTGAAACTTGAATGGATGGCACTTCCCATGTGTTTAGCATTGGTGGTTCTTCCAGAATCGTCCATAATTTGATTTGCACTTGGTGGGTACATAATTAGAAGGAGACAACGCAGATAACGCGGATCAGGCTAGAGAGTTCGAGCCTGATCCGCGCCATCTGCGTTGTTTCCTTTTAAGTGTCGCGACATTACACTTGTCAAGTGGTATTATTGTAACACCTGTCAAGTTCTGGGATATCTACACTTGAACAAAGTGCTAGTTCAGCACTTAGTAAGTGTTAAACACAGCACTTCAAGTGTAGTTTTTAACACTTTAGATTTTAGCGTGCATGTATCGACTATCGGTGCCAAGAAATCACTATACATTACAACATGCCTTTGTTTTGACACCAAACCGATAACACTGATATGAGCACACATCTAAATGGATCGTTCAATTTCAGTAAATTGTTTTTTTTTGTGCGATGATTTTTTGGCCTTTAAGATTAGAAGTATTATTACCTCGTGATGCTGATAATGTGATATGCCTTTGTCACAATGTTTACATTTGCATTTTCTCCTTGTCGATTCGTTCAAATTATGTAACCCTAGGACTTTCATCCTGTTCTGCCATTGTTAAATATCGAAACTATAAAAATGCACAATGTAGAACGGATTTTACCTCCCACCAAAAATTTCGGTGTTTTCTAATTAATGCGATGCGTTTTTTCGGTGGTGATCCAAACCCGAAACCGCACCGAAAACACTGACACCAATACAGCTCCAGTTCCTGGCCGGAAAAGCCGCCGCTGTGGTTTAAAGGGTTAAGGGGAGCTAACTTTCCTGTAAATCTCGACCAATGACGAAAATTGTCAGCCATATTTGGATTGAGAATTCAAATGGCTACCTTCTGTTTAAAAGAAACGCCATATTTATTTTCATTGACATGTTTCAAGGTAACGTGTGATACCGTATTTAAAAAATTCACGTGATTGAACAAACATATCGATTCAAAAATAGAAACATGAAATCGCTGAATGGATATTCGATTAAAATAGTAGCCATAGCCTCAAAAACACGTAAAAAATGTTTTCCAAGGAAAATTCCTAATTTTTCGTGATATTTTGGGGGAAAAGTTCGGGATGAAGAGACGGCTGCCTCGTGCTTTGTTTGTCATGGCCATTTATTTCTAAAGTGCATGAAGCATCGGAGTTTAGGTGTTTCTCATCGTGTTATGTGTTCAACCGATTACCAAAAATGACCGCTGACCGATTACTAGTTATTTGAGCTCACTCTCGGCCGATTCCCCTCGCAAATTTGGTTGGCGATAAAATGTGTTCTTTTTGTTGATAGTTGTCAAATGAATTGCTGAGTGTCCTTCTAATAATGTGTTTTATATATAAAAAAAACATATGTTTTTTTTAATAAAAACAGAACGACATGACACTTGTGCCATCGCGGAAGGATAAAACTCGAGGCCTGTGGCCTCTCGTTCTATCCTTCCGCGCTGGCACTCGTGCCATATCGATTAACCCATTCACACACGCGTGTCGTTCTGTGTATTTCTTGTATTAAAAAATAATGGGCCAATAAAAGTCACTGGGAAATGCACCGGGTGGGGGTGGGGTGTGGTTGGAGGGAACCGGAGCAAATTCTGATTTTCGAACTGAAAGAACGCTGCTTTCCTGCATCTGAGCGATCAATTGCAGTCCACATGGAGGACATTTCAATGGCATATTTATATCACCTTTGTCGCTCATTCGATAAAATGGTTGCACCGGGGCGGGGGTAGTTGTTGGGAGCCCTGAAGTCCATAGTTCGACCCAGTGGGGGAACATTTTTGATTTTTCCAACTGACAGAATACCGTTTCCTTGCATTTGAGCGATCAAATGCAGACTGGACTGCTGGCATATCGAAATGTCTCTATGTGGACTGCCAATGGCAGTCCACATAAGGAGCATTTTGAAGTACCGGCAGTCTATGTAATCAGAGTCATTTCGCCTTTTGACCATTTTCACGGGAGCGCGGTGGCTCGGTAGGTAAAGATGCAGGAAGCCGAGAGGTCCTCGACAACCGCGTTGTGTCCTTGGGAAAGACACTCAATCCCAATTGCATACGTGGGGTCACGATGGCGTTGTGTAAAAAGGCGTTCTGCACGTCGATGGTGCACTTCTCTTCTACCAATGCTAACCATGCTTTTGTGGCATTAGTATGCTGGGGAGTCTGACAGTTGCTCGCCGTTGCTCGTGGTTCTCTCCTGGTAACTGCCCGACACGAGATAAACCTGGCTGTCGAAAATGTCGTTAAACCCCCCAAAATAAATAAATAGATAGATTCATGAACCAGCACGTGTTGGGCTGGATCAAATTTGGACCCCAGGGGGACCTCCAATAGAGGCCCACCGGGAATTTCCCCAGTCCGCGTCTGATTTTAGTGGCAATAACTCGAGGTGTTTTAGTTCTTTTGACATCATTCAACTTGAAGGTGTGTTTTTTGTTGTGTTGTCTGGAAAAAAACCTTAAGGGATTTTGCATATCTGTCATTAATAATCATGCCTTCAAAATCGTTGTGTTTCAGATATATTGAACGACGCTGTGTATGACGCAGACCACGATGACATGGTAGTTGTGCGAGATATAGATATGTACTCTCTATGTGAACATCATCTTCTACCACTTTTTGGGAAGGTAATTAAAATAAATCGATTATTTTTGCGTTGGTAACTGACACCTTCAATTGCCGGTCAAACTGACCATGCCAGGAAACTCCGATAATTTCATAAATCCATAACTTGAACACGCTGGTGTTGACCATCCCAGTAAACACAGCCTGGAGAAGTAAACGCAAATCACATGGAATAAACACTAATGCGATGCCAGAAAAAAAAATCTATTTTACCCTTTACCCAACGCAGACGATATCAAAATTTATTATTTTAAATATCATTTTTTTTTTATTTTTCAAAACATTTCAACAAAACCATATCATGTGACCCCTCGTTGGAACGAGCTCGACGAGCTTGTTCCAACGAGGGGTCACATGATATGGTTTTCTTGAAAGTTTTTGAAAAATAGTATTTTTTCAACTGCTGAATTTGCATAGTACACGGGCGGATGCGGGCGATTCGTTGGGTAAAGGGTTAATCACTCACATACGTTATTATAAAGATTGCTCTTAATGCGTAGGTTCAAAGCAAAGTGATAATTGTTTGAGGTCGTAATTAGACCTGGAAAGAAAGAGCTTACATCGTTACATTAGCAGGTTGCAATGTCTGACATGGTCGTTACCAAGAGGAAAAATGTACTGTAATGCATCCTCTGTTTTCACTACGCCATCATTTATTTATTGTTTCTCCATTGGAGTTTAACGACACTTTCGACAGCCAGGGTCACCTCGAGTCGGACAGTTTTACGGGTGGAGGAAGCCGGAGTATCCGGAGAGAACCACCGAGCAACGGTGAGCAACTGTCAGACTCTCCAAACGTACTAACTCCACACGAGCTGGGTTAGCATTGGTTGAAGACAGGTGTACCATCGACGTGCAGTACGCCTTAGTGCACAGCGCCACCATGCCCCCATGCCCCCATGCGGGAAATCGGGATTAAGTGCCTTGCCCAAAGACACAACGCAGTTACCCCTGGCGGGGATAGAACCTTGAACCTCTCGGTTTGAAATTCAATGCCGTAACCACTGAGACACCACGCTCCCACTCCGTCATCAGTCATACTGTTTTCATCCAGAAATTTCGTCAAAATAAGGTTCCACTCCACAGTTTTCCAGGCTTTTCTAAATATGACATGTCATACACTTCTTCAAATGCAAATATTCTGTAACTTAGTTATCTAACCCATTACATGCATTACATTTCCCCAATCCACAAAAAACAAAAAACGCTATCTGACTAAGTAGAAATAAACAATCTGAAGGTGGGTGGAATTATTTATTGTCAAAGGCAAGACTTCAACCTGAAAAATTACCGAACCAGTCATTTTCAGCCACCTAGCAGCCTCAAAAGCAGAATTTTCCCACTAACCCCACCCCCGGCGCAGAGCATGCCCTGTTTCTAAAATGCAGGAAAAAATTATATGTTTCCGTCTCATTTTTTAGTTACCCGTCCGGTAACAAACCCTTGTAAAGATTACATTTGAAAAAATAGCCAATTTTTCGAAGCCGCTGTTTCCCATAATTCATCTGGTAATTTACCCTTATGTATCAGACTCCAACTTTGGGACCAAAACTTCAAATTCTCTTGTGCAACAAAAAACCTAATGTGATCATATATCTGATACTAAAAATATATCTCTATTTTACATGGCCTTAGTTTCAACATATGCCCTAAGTTTAGAATTTCAGAGCGGAACCTAAACAGAAACAATTAACGCGCGATCTCGCCAAAAGCGAGATCGCACGTCAGTTGTTACTGTCCATTTTCTGTTGAGATATATGCGGCAAGTCACTCTATTTTTTGTGAATGCAATCCGCTATCCCTGCGTCGGGTTATTTCTGAAGATTCTCAGCTTTTACTGGCAAAACATGCGGAATTTGGAGTTTAGTTCTATTGTAAGCTCACCTGACTGAAAGTCAATGAGAGCTAAGCCATCATTTGGCGTTCATCGTCCGTTAACCCTTTACCCAACGTAACGACCAAAACCGGCCAGCGCTATTCTCAAAAATCGCCAATTAATTTTCATTATTTTTTCATTTTTTGTCTCAAAAACATAGGTTATGACCCCTCGTTGGAACGAGCTCAACGAGCTCGTTCCAACGAGGGGTCATAACCTATGTTTTTGAGACAAAAAATGAAAAAAATTAGTTATTCAAGAATTTTTTTGGCAAGTGTCGTCTGCTTTTCATGTTAGGTAAAGGGTTAACGTTTGAAACTTGTCATCTTCTTCTAAACCACTGAGCCAAATTCAAACATATATGGACGGACCATCTTTGGAGTATACCCTTTCTTCCTTTTTTCAAATGGAGCTGCTGCCATTTTCGGGCTGGGGTCATTTCCCCAAAAGCTTAAAAATCTTTAAAAATCCTCACCTCATGAACCACCTGGTAAAATGCTTTGATATTTGGTATTGAACTTCCTTTCGTGGTGAAGATAAACATTTATTCAAGGCAGGTTTGTAGATCAATATTTGGGCTCTCTGTCAGAGCATGCCCATTTTGAGCTCCACCCGAAATTTCAATTTGAAGAACTGATGGGATGATTTCAATCAAATTTTGCATGCACTATAATTGGGTCATAATTAGTTGATTGATGCCCGGAGAACTTTTTTTGCGGCGCCATAGGAACCGCAAGCGTTAAAAATTAGAAAAAATTCAAACGTTCATATTTCAAAAACTGCAGAGACCAGAATATTGTTTTTTTTGGTATGCAGCTTCCTTAGGATCAGTGGAATAAGATGGATCAAAAAAAAAAAAAAAAAAAAAAAAATTGCAATCGGTTATGTCATGGAGAGCGGTATGGGAATGCCCATTTAACACTGTTGGCAGTGAGAAAATCCTGAGTCACCATCTTTCTTGTGGTCCATCAACTAATTTGAAACTTGTCTTCTTCAAAACCACTGGGCCAAATTCAAAGATATATGGCACAGACCATCTTTACAGTTACCCTTTCAACTATGTTCAGTTGAAGCTACTACCCTTCGGGCTGGGGTTAATGCCCCAAAAACCTAAAACTCTTTCAAAATCTTCTTCTCATCAACCACCGGAGAGAATGCTTTGATATTTGGTATGGAACTTCCTTTGGTTGTGAAGATTAAGGTTTGTTCAAAGCAAGTTTACGGGTCCATGTTTGGGCTTCCTATGGGAGAATTCCCATTTTGGCCTCCACTTAAAATTTCGATTTCAAGAACCGACTTCTGATTTGAACCAAATCTTGCATGTAGTATAACTGGGTCATAAGTATTTGATTTATGCCCAAAATGTGTTTCACAGCCCCATGGGGGCCCCAGGAGCTAAACATAGAAAACAATTCAAACGTCCATATTTCAAAAACTGCACGGACCATAGTATTGTTTTTTGGTATCCAGCTTCCTTAGGACCAGTGGAATCAGATGGACCAAATAACAATTGCTATCGATTTTGTCATGGGGTGCCGTATGGAGATGCCCATTTTAGCACAGTTGGCAATGGGGAAAGCGATGTGATCAGCTTCCTTGTGCCCCATCAAGTTAGTTTTCGTCTTCAGAACTTTTGGGCCAAATCTAAACTAGTTTGGTACAAGGCATCTTGGTGGAGTATTCTCTTCCAAAAACTTCTGAGTTTTTTCTCCAGAGTTATTGTGCCAACTAGCGTGGGATTAATGCCCCAAAAGCCTAAAATGCTTTAAAAATCATCTTCTCAAAAACCATTCCCAATAATGCCAAGATTTCTGGAATGGAACTTACTTTATTGATGCAGATTCACGTTTTTTTTCAAAGGAACTCAGTAGGCCAATAACTGGGCGTCCCGTGCGAGGATGCCCATTTTGGGCACCACCCAAAATTTCGTTTTCCAGAACCGATTGGCTGATTTGAACCAAATTTGTCATGTAATATAATTGGGTTATAACTACTTTTTTTGGCAGCGAAGTGGGAACCTCGGGAGCTTAAAAAAGAAAAAAATTCAACCCCAAGATTTGCAAAACTGCACGGACCAGAATACGGTTATTTGGCATGAAGCTTTTTTTAGACCAGTACAATCAGATCTACGAAAAAAACTGCTATCGGTTTTGTCATGAGATGCCCAAAAGTGGCGGATGACCATTCTAACACTGATTGCAATGAGAAAGAGCCGGATCATCATCTTTCTTGTGCTCCATCAACAAAGTCTTCTTCAGAATTTTTGAGCTAAATCTAAACTAATTAGATACACAGCTTCTTGGTGGAGTATATTCTTCTGAGTCCCCCCCCCCCCTCCCCCCCCCCAAAAAAAAAAAAAGATAAAAAAGAAAAACAGAAATTGCTTGGGGTGGGGTAGAGAGAACCACAGAAGTTCAAAACAAAACAAAACAAAATCAAAAACACCCCCCCCCCCCCCAAAAAAAAAACAAAAACAAAAACAAAACAAAAAAAATAAAAAATACTTTCCTAACACCTCCAAACTATTTTTACAAGAGCCAAATAAATTCTGGGAACAGTTAGTTATTTGTAAGTTTCACATTTTTGCAGTTCTCTCAGGTATACAAGTTATGTCTGAACCTGTGTCAAATTTAAACATCACCTTATTAGTATTACGTTCAACCTTGTCATGAGATGCCCGGGGTGGGGTGGGGGTGTGACCATTCTAACACTGTTTGAAATGGGAAAGTGTCGGATCGTCATCTTTCTTGTGCTCCATCAACAATGTCTCCTTCCTCAGAACTTTTGGGCCAAATCTAAACTAATTAGGTACAAAGCATCTTGGTGGAGTATAGTCTTCTGAGTCCCCCCCCCCCCCCCCCCCGAAAAAGAAAATGCTTGGGGCGGGGTAGAGAAAACCACATATGTTAAAAAATACACAAAACAACACAAAAAACTCTCAAAAGAAAAAAAAACATGTTCGGACACTTCACAGAACAGAGCTTTGTTTTTGCCTGAAGAGCTTTCCAAAGACCAACAAGAACGAATGGCCAAAAAACCTGCTTTTGACTGTGTGATGACAAATCAAAAAATTACTCTTGCTCTCCCCCCCCCCCCCCCCACACACACACTTACTAACACACTCAACTCTTTTGACAACATGAGCCAGGTGAGAGGTTTTGGCTTACTCGAGCCTCTAGTTTTGTGTTACCGTAATTTAGAGTTCGTTCGTTTATTTCCAGATTGCAGTGACCACCAAGTAATCAGAACGATCGTGTTATTTCCACGCCTTGTAATTCCCCGCCTGTCTGCTGAATAAAACTTGGAACACCAATAAATAAATTAATCTCGTGACATAATTATCAGAGAAACGTAGGGCTGCACGATATTCACAACTGAATACCGGTATCGATATTCCAAATATACCGCGGTGTACCGGTATATCGAAAACTGTTCAGATGTATGAACACAAGTACCACAATCGGGACTCGAGATCTCACAGTCGGAACCAATCAGCATGCCTTGGTGATGCGGTTCGAAAAATCTCTACCCAACGCAGACGATATCAAAATTTATCATTTTCAATATTAGTTTTTAAGATTTTCCCCAGATTTCAACAAAACTATATCATGTGACCCCTCACTGGAACGAGCTCCACGAGCTCGTTCCAATGAGGGGTCACATGATATAGTTTTGTTTAAATTTTTGAAAATTATTTTTTCAGCTGCTGAATTTGAAAATTACGAGGGCACAAGCAGACGATTCCTTGGATAAAGGGATAATACTCATTCGGGGCTACAATTAAAACACTCAAGACATCTTGAAAATCAAAATTGTGGGTAAAATAAATAATGACGATAAACCGATATTTTTGTAATTACACCGGTATTCAATCGATATTGGTTTGAATACCGGTATATATCGGTTTATCGATACACCGTGCAGCCCAAGAGAAACGTCACAGAACATCAAAAGATGGTGCAAATAGCGAATTCTTATTTTTAAATGTGTTTCTACCGAGAATACTAATCAAGCTTCAAACTGATCGGGAAAAAAGTGAAAAAGTTAGCTTCTGTATTTTTTATACTACTCTACAGGAAAATGCCTGACTTTTGTGAAATGATGCGCACATCGATGACACCATATCGCTAACATTTCGAAATTTCAATATCTGTAGTGTAAAATTTACAGACAGCTTTAGCAAATTAAGGGGAACTAACTTTCCTGTAAATATCTTGCAATGACGAAAACTGCTAGCACTGATATCTTAGCTAAGGCCTAAAAAGTTGAAAATCTATTTCTCAGGGCCTTCCGCATGGCCTTTTGGCTGCCGCATGCTGTTTATAAGCAATGCAAACGTAAAAAAAATATGTCTGATATTTTACACAAATTAATAGAATTGAAAAAAATTGTCCCTTGAGTACAACAAGGCTTTGCAATGCTTTAGCACTGCAAAACCTTGTTGCGATGAGGGGACGAAATATTCCACCACCCATGCTGTTCTGTAGATTATGAGGCCTAAATCATAAAACAACATGAACTTTTGATGGCAAAGAAATAATTACAAAAATACATGTATAACAAAAAAACGCCCGAAATGTGTGATAATGGTTACGGAAGACCTTACCGATTCTTTGAAAAGAGGGTTAATGGGAGAGCCGGCAAAGTTTTGGTACTAGGGACCAGGAGGCCGCAGACCATTAATCTGTAAGAGGCAGTCATACATATCATACATATCATGGGGATTCCGAAAGCCCGAACCAAATCATTCATTGAATACCGAAACCATACATATTTTCAAATTGTCCTACATTCACTATTTATAAGGCCTTGTTGAGGCTTGATAGCAGTGAAGATTTCATTTTCAATAAATAACTGATTTTCTTTTCAATTCGGTTAATCCCTAAGGGTATGGGCAAATGGCGTGAATTCCGGCTAGATTACAACATGTACTGTGATGTATAGTCGAGTCTTGGCTGCCTGTTAAGGCAGCAAAGACTTGACTAGAAATCACTGACCAGGGGATTTGTCTGTTATCAGAAGAGCCTCAAAACGATGGCATACCAAGGGCACATGCTCTGAGATTGCTGAAACCTGAAATAGGCCTTTTACCCTTTACTTAACATGAAAAGCAGACGACACTTGAAAAAAAAAATGATTGAATAACTGTTTTTTTTTCATTTTTTTGTCTCAAAACATAGGTTATGACCCCTCGTTGGAACGAGCTCAACGAAAAAATAATGAAAATTAATTGGCGATTT
Organism: Pictodentalium vernedei; assembly: GCA_031216915.1. Lineage (NCBI taxonomy): Eukaryota > Metazoa > Mollusca > Scaphopoda > Dentaliida > Dentaliidae > Pictodentalium > Pictodentalium vernedei. The sequence continues at coordinate 113,226,693 of CM062292.1, read as the reverse complement.
TTGAGAATAGCTCTGGCCGGTTTTGGCCGTTAGAATGTGTAAAGGGTTAAAGGTTAGTGTGTGTTTGCCACAAAATTACTGTAGACATGATTTGTGTTGGCACAAGGATGCCAATGTTGTTGGCACAAGGATGCCACTGTTGAACTCATTGACAGTGGCATTTGTGGCACTGTGGTTGAATAATATAAGAGCAACTTGTTCTGCATTTCCTGATGTGTGTGAATTCTCCTTTCGTTGTATCAGAAAATCTGGAACCGATACCGCGGTATACCCCCCCCCCCCCCACCCCATAAAATACCGAAACCCATACCGAACTTTCCTCTACCGCCCACCTCTAATACCAATGGGCATATCGCACGTGTTTCTTGGCTGAAGGATAGCATCTTGTGTTCTTTCTCGTTGTATATTCTTTTGCTGAAAAAATTAAGCACGATCTATTGAAACTCATTTACAAGTGCAAGTAGTATTATTTTCTCGCGTTTCGAAGTATAGCGAGAACAAATTGTATTGTAGGTACGGAAATGTTCTTCAAAGTGTGTTTGTATGCTTAAGGGGTTGGGGTATTAACGGTTGTTGGCTGGGTGGGAGCACGAGATAATTGATTATCAGTGTATGACGTTATATCAGTGACAGATTGGCTTGAGCGCCATTCTAGCCAATTCTTTCGAGGCGGTTGGATGAAATTTACACCTGCCGGTGATGGATTAAGAGACGGAGGTCGGCGTCTCATAAATGCAGATCAACTTTACATTGCTCCGCCTACAGGTTTCCAGAGCTTTTTTCTTATTAATATTTTATCTCTGTTTTTCTCCTGGGCGGTAGGTTTTGTTCTAATGTATTTGCTTGACTCCACGAACAAATTGTATTTGTTTTGTACATGTAAAATGTTTGTATAAATGTTATTTAATAAATATGCCTAGTCATGCCAACCGACTCTAGCGTGCACTGGGCTGGTTGCAGAATTTATTTGTAAATTCTTTCTAAAAATTGAGTTTATGCAATACTTGCATTTGTGCTCTGTTTCAAGTGATTTCTGGAAAGTATCTTATGCGGCTTTTAACTCTGTTTTGACGGACCTCGTCTAACACCCAGATGTGGACTGCCAAACCCCTTACACAGTACCACTGTAGTGTTTCGCTATAGTTTGGAGTTTTGTGGGCATGCTGGATTGTTCCGGGTGTTCTCTGGCAGGAGAAGAACTTTAACTCCTGCATGCTCCTGGTGGATATTCCTGTCCAGCACAGGATTTCTGTTGCCACTGAAATAAGTATAACTTGGGCACATTGAATCAATTTCCCTCTGTAAATGGCATGCATTTTTCACCAATGATTTATGGAGTTAAATTTAGTTGAATTGTCCATCAAATCTAGTCATGACTGCTTCACAACGTGGAAAATAATCTATTGTTGTTGCTATATTATAGTTTTTTGCCCTTTCTAACTAGTTGCTCGCCATTGCTCGGTGGTTCTCTCCGAGTACTCCGGCTTCCTCCACCCGTAAAACTGTCATGGTCATGATTAGCCATTGTGGAGAAATATGTGACCTTAAACCCCAATAAATAAATAATAAATTAGCCATATGATAGCCACTCTTGTTATTATTCCAAATACCCTGAGGAATGTATCCTTCACCTAGTGTCTGGGTTGAACAACCAAATTGCTCGACTGCGCAGGGTTGCCAAAAGGTTCTTGAATGGGGAATCCACATCAAATTCCACTGCAACCCCTTCCCTTTGGGTCAGCACCGAACTTCCAACTTTATGGTAATCCATTTGTTCCACCCACAACCCTTGGGTGGACATTTTCCGACTGGTATTTCAGAATTTTTAACTTTCTAAGAAGTCCAAAAGAAAATATCCGGGTAATGTCAAGCCTATAGCCTCAAAAGGAAAAGACGAACTGACATGATAAAATAAATAAGTTAAAGTCATGGTCGTGCAAGCATGTGTTTGTAAACTGGGCTTTTGATCCCTGTTAAGTACATTGGGATTAAGTAGGCACGGTAGGTTTGATCCACTTTCAGGCTCTTCATTTCAGAAAAGCTGTGAATGGACCAGTATTGTGTAGGTGGAGATAAAAAAATATTGTACTTACCCTGATACACTAGCCATATTATATCCTAGAGTCAGTTCAAGAAACACTTGTGTTTGGCACTCAGTCAGCAGAAAGCACACCGGCTATTTTTAATACTTGTTTTCTAGGCCTGTCATGCTTAATCGAGAAGTCGACTGATCGTCGAAAACACCCACAAACGAATACAATTTCAAAGTCGACAATTATAGATTTTTATCAGTCCTTCACTGACAAATGTTTAGTTATTACTCTCCTCCCTATCATGCTCGTAAGAATTATCAGAGGCTGTAAATATCAAAATGCATTGTAATTGATATGGGAAAGAAGTATATACAGATTGTCATGATAATGTGCATGTCCTGTGGTTTGTATCAGATTCGAGGCGGTGTCCAGAATGGGATCTCAATGAGCCGGCTTTGCCGGCGAGTTGTGATCCCATTTTTGGACACCACCGAGAATCTGATGCAAATCACAGGACATGCACATTATCATGATAATTCATTTAGCTAACAATTATGTCACATACACAGATTGAATCTTAACACTTTCACCCAACGTAACGGTCAAAACCGGCCAACATTATTCTCAAAAATCGCCAGTTAATTTTCATTATTTTTTTCATTTTTTGTCTCATAAACATGGGTTATGACCCCTCGTTGGAACGAGCTCGTCGAGCTCGTTCCAATGAGTGGTCAAATCCTATGTTTTTGAGACAAAAAATGAAAAAAATAGCTATTCAAGAATGTTTTTTGCAAGTGTCGTCTGCTTTTCATGTTAGGTAAAGGGTTAAATTATTTTTAAACATTTTTGGGACATAATGTTCGGTCGATCACTGAAAAACACATAGAATGTATCCATGCGCCTGTTATGATAGCCCCTAGCGCTACCGGAAACGAGTCGTCAAAATGATACGGAATCAGAATGAGTCGTCTATATGATACGGAATCGGAACACATTACCGTTTCTCGTGGGTTTCAGGCCAAAATTTATATGGTTGTTAGATAAAAAGATACAACACATGCCACCAGGTCTGGCGTTCGCGAAAATATGGGAGTACAAATAATTACCCTTCACAGTTTACCAAGGAATGCAATTGCCTTCTTAAATTTCAATGCATTATTATTAGACTTTTGGCCACATCAGGTCCAAACCTAAGCCTAGGCTCAGGTGTGGGCGTGAGGGGATCACGAGTCTGAATTTTCCTCAGAGAGTAGTGGGCGTGTAGCATGCCTGCATGCCTAAAGAATGCCCGGCCTAAGGAACTAATGACCAAAAATATTGTTTTCTATATCCCTTTACCCAACGTAACGAACCAAAACCGGCCAGCGCTATTCTCAAAAATCGCCAATTAATTTTCATTATTTTTTTCATTTTTTGTCTCAAAAACATAGGTTGTGACCCAGCGTTGGAACGAGCTCGCCGAGCTCGTTCCAACGAAGGGTCATAACCTATGTTTTTGAGACAAAAATGAAAAAATGACTTAAGATTTTTTTTTGCAATTGTCGTCTACTTTCCGTGTTAGGTAAAGGGTTAAAGTTGTTTTGTAGAGGACACAGAGTATGATTAGTCTATTCTTCTTAAAATGTCAATCATGAAATATCAAAATCGTACCATCTCTACTTTTTCAGGTTTCCATAGGATATCTGCCAAACAAAAAAGTGATAGGCCTAAGTAAACTTGTGAGGTATGTCCATCACTTTTCTTATTGTTTACTGATTCAGATTACTTTACAAGCGTTTGAGAATAACAGAAACAGCTATTTGATTTTAACACTTTACCTAACGAAACGGCTATATTCAGTGAGCCATTTAAAGTTTATTCTTTTTTTTCAAGTTTGCATTCAAGAATAGTGCTTATGAAGCCTCATTGAAAAATGATCCAATTAGAGATCATAAGGAATGTTTTATAGCTGAGAATGATTTTTATTTAGATTTTCAAGCATTATTTTTGCAGGTGTTCTTCTATTTTGAAAAATCAAAATTTTCTCCCATTTGGCCGAACTATGATGAGCCCGTTGGGTCCGCGCAACCCCCCTCCACCCCCTGTTGACACCATTCGTGCCGAAATGAGTGATGAAGATGACGCAGAAAATGCCATCGAAATGTCCTCTGTGTGAAGTGTCGTCATTGATCACTCAGATGCGAGGATGCATCGTTCTTTCAGTTCGAAAATTCAAAAATTTTCTCCGGGTTCGGGGTTCGCCTTGGTTCATTTCCCGGTAACTTTTCTGGGTCCAGTCCAATCCTGGTTTACCTTACATGAAATCAAATAACACTTTATTATATGACTATCACAAATAGTACCTCAATACCACTGTAGTTTGCCCATCAAATCCAGCTCTCCAGAAAACAAGAGTGTCAAGTTTTCCAGATCATTATTATGCCTGTCTCAAACGAGGCTCACTTGAACAGACTATTTCTACCAGTGACCTATAAATAAATATAGAACCTAAGCACAGAACATAAACACGAGTGTCCCCTCATTAAAACTCCATTGACAAACATTCCAGTCGAGGTCTATTTGAAAATGCCTTGCTGAACAATTGCAAAATAACAATTGGCAGCTATTTTCAAGATGCGAATCCAATAAAACGAAGGAGAATCTGTGTTATCGAAAGCGATTCCGACGGAAATTCAAGTTTTGCCTCCATTGTTTTGAATTTCAAGTTTCATGTTCGACACAAACGTTCGATATGACTACGCGTTCGGGATTCCCCAATTCCACAAATTGTTAATGGTTATTTGACTAATATAATACTTGTTGTATTTGATTTTCAGGTGTGATCAGATTAAAATACTAATTGTCATATAATAAACAAATTACTACAACAGTCAATTGGCTAGCCTCTGAATTATCGCAAATTATCTAAATTATCTAAAAGACACTGTTTTCTGTCGAAGCATTTCGTTGACGCCATTACATCACTCAAAGGCGTTACGACCAGTTAGATGCATTCTTACATGACGTTCTTATATGTAGACTGGATTCCACGCTTTGTGTATCGAGCGCATTTCTCATTGCCTGTATTGTGTCAGGTACTTTTGGATACACACAACAATCGTGGTTTAATGCGTATGTTGAGATGGGGATACTACAGAAGGTAAGTACTGTCACCAACAGAAACCAATTAAGCTTGCGTAACCTTCAGTACGCTTGTGAGCAATGTTTGTAATCAAAGCTGGTTGACATGGGAAAATCGCTATCCCCGGGTGTCAAGTTGGCGGAATGCTAAAATGATCTATTGTCTGATACATAGCACAAATTGAACTTTGTCCTGAATTACATAAAATATAACATAATTTTTTACATATATCATGAGAACGAAAGATAATTATTGTGTTTTTTCTTACAGAATTATTGAAGTATATGCAAGAAGATTGCAAAGTAAGAACACCTTAATGTTTAAAATGAAAAATATATTGAGAAAAATGTATAGCTATATTGGTTAAACTGAAACAAATGAGTTAACTCAAGCTCACAGGCCAAATTCTGTAACACAAAACTTCTAGGACATACTAAGTCTAATTAGAACACACGGATGTCCCAATTAGCTGTTAGTAGCTCCGAAATATGACAAACTTAGTTGGTTGACGTTGCCAATTACCGCCGTAGAGTCATTGTGCGCTCGCTACGTCATAGAGACGTTGACCGTCTTTACTGTTCACTGTACAACCCGAGATTACATTACTGAGATCAGAGAGTGACGAACGTCTCGCACCAAAATGATATGATAGTATGGAATGAACGGTCTGTACACCGATTGGTCTTTCTCTTAATTTAAACATATTTTATGTGCCATAAACTTACAAAAAGGATTGGAGTCCAAGTTATACAACTTCTGTTAACTCTTCCTCATAGGTACAATATAATAAAAAAAAACTATACATGGATGCGGCTATGAGATATTCAAATTGATTTACAAATGAATAGAGATTTACACTATTAACATAAGAAATATATGTTGTTGAAACAGGTGGCCTTTTAGTACTGTCAGGACTCAAAATCCATGGGACTGGACGCTGTTGGCTTTCTCCGCGAAAGGCCTTGGGTGGTCTTTCCCTTAGTATTACTAACCCACCTAATGCTTTATGCCATCATGTTGTTGCTATGGGAGTACATAAGGTGGTGTGATATTGTTTGGTGTGTTATTGTCTGACATGTGCTCGTGTTATTGTACTGTTAGCCCTTGGAACTACAGTTAAAAGTCCTGTCATGAAAGGATCACAAATAGCACGTCGATCTGCGCGTTAATCTACGTGTTATGGCCATAGTAAGGCTATCAAATTCTGCACATATGGCCAGTGCAGAAGCAATGTTTCAGCCAATGGACCTCCGGGTCACCCGGAGGTCCATTGACAGAAACATTGCCTGTGTTCGCTATGAGTAACCAGGAGAACCTGTCGTGCTTTGGATGTCATTCGTTATGGCAATTGCGCGCAATTCCTACGCGCAATTAAGCCTAGACAAGCGCACAGTTCGTGACAGGACTTCTAGTTTTAACTGTACTTACTCACCCGTCTCCTAGCTGCCATTGTTAGTAGGTTATGGTAGGTTATGTGGTGTTGTGAAGAATGCTTGGTTATCTAGCATGTTTGGTGGAATGTATATGAGCGGGCGGTGTGTACTCATTTTGGTCCATTTTAACATTGAGGACATCCATTGACCTATCTAGAGCGTCTACTGAGCCACCCTGTGAGTGTTATGCTGTTTCCTTGCAATTCGATTGTTGTGGAGTGTGTTCCAGTAGTAAAATAGAGCCTTCGTGATTCCTGTATGACCTCTCTTGATGTGGTCTTGATTTCGCAGCATTTTATTTTCAAAATCTCGACTCATTGGGGATAAGTGTTTCGCGATCGGTTCGTAAAAAATCGCTTTTCGGATCACAGAACTGTAAGTCTGTGTTGCTAAAAATAGCGTGATATTCCCGTGTAAAACCTCATCACAGCAGGATAATTTAGGACAATACCGCGTGTACTGTGCTACTTTTTGTAAGAAAAACAGGGAAGCTTCGAGATTCGATTCAATTTCGAATATCAAGTTGGTATCGGTTGTATCCGAAATCGGCTTCCCGATTCGTTTCTCTTTGAATTCTTTCACTGGAATATAACTTGGTTTCAGTCATATTAATCTTCTCATAGTCCAGATGGAAAATGTACATAAATAAGACTGAAAGTGAAGACTGAGTGTAACTTTAGCTATATTAACATAAAGAGCATCTTTACCCATGCTGCCACCCATGCTAATTCCAGTCTCACCAACCACTGGGCACTGTTGGAAGCAATTTTAAAGTTTCCAATCTATCTCGACGATGAGCAGTTGCTAGTGGCTAGTCCTGGGCAGTACATACTACGGGCAATTCACTCACTCTTTTGTGTTTTTGAACTGCAACCCTTACTGGGTAAGAATCCAGTTACGTCATCAAGGCATGTCCTTGATGAAGGCATGCCTTAATGATGTAGTTGGCATATTTTATCAGTCGGGACTTGAGCTGTCACAGTCACAACAAATGAGGTTTACAGCACCCCTTCCCCAGTCGGTCACCTTCCACACTGCAAAAAATATAGGTTCTCTTTAGAATCCAAACTGGTTCTAATCTTGTCCCTGAGATGGAACCAGTTCTGTTTAAACAGTATTTATTTCAAATCAAATAAAATTACCAAGATTAGTATTCAATGTTAACAGAATATTACATGAACTGAAGTAGATTCAGCACTAAACTTGGAGCATATTCAACGCAGTCGCCAAACATTTTGAAACACCGGAGATACGAACAGTTGGCATATCGAACCAGTTTTGGCTCTGTATAGAACCAAAACTGGTTCGATATGCCAACTGTTCATATCTCCTTTGCTTAATAATGATTTGAGACAACCTCGTATAAGCTCTAAACTTACGGCTGAAACCCCCTCAATTTATGTTTAATTCTGTTAATATTTAATGTTAATCTTTATAAATTTATTTGATTTGAAATACATACTGCTTAAATAGAACTGGTTCCATCTCAGGGACAAGATCAGAACCAGTTTTGGTTCTAAAGAGAACCTATATTTTTTGCAGTGTAGACACCCTGATTCGATTCTAGGTTTGATTCTATTTTGAGTAATAGACCTGATTCGATTCAATTCGAATTGAAAATGTGTGATTCGCTGGGCCCTAACTTTAGCGGCTTCGGAACTCTCGACGATTTGAGTAGGAATCTCATACCTCACTTTTTTATCTCAACTTTTCATTGACTAGCCATTGGAACGGGAACTGTCCTGGAACAGACAAGGTCTTCCTGTTCAAGCTGTACCCATGGGTAGAGCCTGAGCAAGAAGAAGATACTCAATCAGAGTTATTCGTGGTTCTCTTTGATCTTTTCAAAAGAACTTAACATTATTTAGTTGTGTTTTAAAGCATTTTGCGTGTGACAATATTTGGGTTTTGCATGTCTGTATTTGTCGCTCTTTGGTTTGGGGGTTCTGATCTCACAATGGGTCCCGTGTCTTTTATATCTAAGTGCGTTTGGGTAAATGAGTCGGAGAGATAAGTCATGAAAGGGGTGGTGGTGGGGGTTGCCGCATCACGATTTCAATGGATTTTAATAAACTTTGCATGGCACTCGCGGGCCGTTTGTCCCCTTTGTTAAACTTTTGGTTCGGTCGCTTCCCCGATCCCTTCTGTCGCAGTGCTATTGTGCGTTGTCTTATTGGAGTTTCAAATAGAAAACCAAAAAAACTTACGTGTTCAATTTTAGCACTCTGAAAAAATCACCTTCGCAACTCGCAAACGGAGCATTTCAATTTTCAATTCTCCTACAAACTAGCTTAGAACTGTTGTGTTTCAGATCAGGAGAGATTAACAAAACAGATTGCCCAGGCAGTTGCTGACGTCACACAACCTCGGGGAGTTGGAGTTGTGATCGAGGCTTCGTAAGTACTAAATGTCTTCAATTATAATCCTGTTCCATCTCTACTTACATCTCACTGGATCAATGCTTCAAACCAGCCTGACAGGCTAACACTATTCTCAAAATCCTTCAATCAATTTTTTTCTCATTTTTAGCCAAAGAGGCGTACTGTGGATTTCGGCATGAACTCCTTAAATGCGGAGTAATTTTCAGGCTCTTTGGACGTGCGTTTGAACTCTCCTACCATTCAGCATCCTGTACAGGTGTCCTGGATACAATACTATAAAACGTTTACAATTGTATTTTCTAGAATTGTATTTTCTACCAACTAATATAACTGACTAAAATGAATCATTAGCATTTTAAAAAATATGGCAATTTGCCAGTTGACAAATTGCCAGATCTTTGAAAATGCTAATGGTACCTTTAAAACCCATTTAAAGTCATAACTAGAAAATACAATTCTAGATAATACAATTGTAAGTTTTATAATAATGGCCCCAGATGACAGAAGAAGAGTTCAGGAGAGAAAACAATTAGTTGGACTGAGAGCATCTCGACGATTCTAAAATTTCCCAATCAGCTCGACTGAAATCGAACTGAACCGAATCATCGAGATTATTTCGATTCGAATTAAATTCAGGCATGTGTGGATATACCATTTGATGAGATTCCTGTTTGTAAATGACTTGAAAATCCAGACATTTCACAAAGTACCCGAAATTTTAATGCGTTTTCTACTGGTTGAATGAAGCAATTCCCAAGCAATGATTGGTGACTACAAGATAGTGGAAATTGACTGAAACTATTCTCGCGATTCCCCAGCTATATTGGGTGACTACAGTAGGCAAGGTGACAAGGCATCTTTAAGGCTCACCCCATTCAGGGTGAGATCTATTATGACACTAGATTGGAAAACTTATTTGTTTTTCTTTCATTTTCTGGTCATTTTTCTACCTGCATTTTGTACTCACGGAATCTCTAAAACTGGTTGTACAAGTTTCTGAAATTTTGCAGGTGTTCTGCTTTAGTCAAATCCTTACTAGGGTGTCATCTCAATGAAAGCTCTTTGTCTGCCAAGGTCGGGCCAAAATATAGTGAAATATTCGTTTTTTCTCATAGTGCTCGAACATTATCAGCAACGTTCTGCTTATATTTGCCAAACATTTAGAGGATAATCTGATACAACAAACTCTAGTGATTCTGTGAAAAATTGACAAACTTCAAAATGTAATTGTTATGCCCCCGACAGATCTGGTTGGAGGGGGTACCTAGTAGAGAGCTGCGTCCATCCGTTCGTTCGTACGTTACGTACGTTACGTACGTTCGTAACACAAATATGTCCGCTCAACATATTTGCTGCTCTAGCACTGTCATTATTTGGCAGATTGAAATAATTTTTGCTATGCTTGTACTTCAACATGGGGGAACTGATCCTGCAGCAGAATGAATATTTCCCGTAAACATTTACAGAGTTATTTGCCCCTGTTTAAACTTTTGGATTATTATTGAAAAATAATAATTTTTGCCATGCTCATACCTCAATATGAGAGAACGGATCCTACAACAGAATTAATATCTTCGCATAAAGATTTACAGAGTTATTTGCCCTTCTTAACTAAGTGGATAATTGAAAAATGTGTCCATCCAACATATTTGCTGCTCTAGCTCTGTCATCATATGTTGGATTTAAATTTTCATGTCATGCATCAAAATTAATATCTTCGTATAGACATTTAGAGTGTTATTCTCCCTTGTTTAACTTTGGGGATGATTGACATTTACAGTGTTATTCTCCCTTGTTTAACTTAGGGGATGATTGAAAAATGTCTTCACACTCATTTCCGTGAAATAACTTTTGAACTTTGGGTCGCACGATGCTGATACTTCACACATAGGGTGCCCATAATGGGACAATGTTTGCATTGATTTTGGGATCTGTAGATCAAGGTCACTGTTGCTATAAATATATTTTTGCTTTGTGTGCAATAAATTTAGTTTCCTTTTGCATACGATGCTATAACTTCATATTTTGAATGTTTTTTAATTATGCATTGTTGGTGTCTAGAGGAAGCTTCCTTTCGATTTCGGACCAGTCAGATGAAGCAAGATGGCCGCCAGTGGCCAATTCATTATGGCACCCATCTTGAATATTTGGTTTCCGCCTAATAACTAATGAATCGTGATTCGTGAATCAATTGAGTTATGCATTATTTGGTGTCTAGAGGAACCTTCCTTTCGATTTTAGATCAGCTAGCCAAGTCCGGCGCGTCTCATCTAGCGTCAGCAGTCCATCATCCGTCCGTTAACTTTTGGTTTCCGTCAAATAACTAAAGAACCGCTTATTTGATCAAATCATTATTTTAGGGGTTAATCGTGGATGACCTGACAATGCTTCCTTTCGATTTTGGTCCAGCTATCCAATTCAATATGGTCGCCATGGCAGCCATATTGAATTTGGTTTCCATCCAATAACTATTGAATGCTGACTCGAATCATTTTTAGTTTTTAGTTATGCATTGTTGGTGTCCAGAGGAAGCTTAATTTCGATTTCGGACCAGTCAGCTGAACTAAGATGGCCACCAGTGGCCAATTCATTATGGTGACCATACTGAATTTGCTTTCCTCCCAAGAAGTAATGAATACTGACTCGAATCAATTTCATTTTTTAGTTATGCATTATTTGTGTCTAAAGGAAGCTTTCTTTTGTTTTGATTTTGGTTATACCCCCCAGAGACTTACCTTCCCTTTTTATGACACTGCTCGGGGGCATATGCCATGCTTTGCGTTGCTCTTGTTCTTGCTGTTATCATTTGTGACATCGTGTTTAGTATAGACAGAGCAGCAATGATCATAGAACAAAAATACTGTTAACAGAGAATGTTTCTGTAAGATTTAATTCCCCCACACTGCTTGCTAGAATAAGTATACCATTTAAACACGTCCCAAATTGGACAGCTTTGGTCACTGTTTTCTACAGTCTTCATGGCATTAACTTCACACTCTTTGCACCAGCCCTCGGGGACTGGTCACTTTCCACGGGTGGGCATTATTTCCACAGATGCAATAATATTAAACTCCGAACACTAATTATAGGAATAATTATCAAACAATTAATTAATGTAGCACTGGGTACCACCCGGTGCTTTATTAATTAAAACATTGCTGCTGATGATTTGTATTACCTGGTAAACGCATGCATGGGCATCACTGCGCACGCGTGGATTATGACCAGTCCACGGCGACTGTACTGTATTTTAAAGTTATAGAATGAAAGCGCAAGTGCTAATTCTTATGGTGATTAGGCAGTGACTAGAGTGTTTTGTTGGTGGATTTCGACCAATTCACGGCGGTTGTACTGTAGAATTGTCTGCTGAAAAAATACTTTTATACATTTTGCTGTAGCTCTTAACCCAATATCTGCTTTGGCCGCTTAAAGAAGAGTACTGTCAGAACAACTTTAATTTTTAGAGAATTTTGCAATTTTCTGTACTCATATTTCTTAAAGAGAGATGATTTAACTTTTATTGGTTTTGTATATATATAGAATATACCCATAGTAGCTTGGTGTATCAAATGTTCACCACGAGTGGTGAAGTGGTGTTAACCGCGAGCCTTCGGAACGCAGTTAACACCACTTCACCATGACTGGTGAACATTTGGTACACCAAGCTACTATGGGTATATTTTATTTATACCATGATCGTCAGATTAAGAATCGCCATTATTTTACTCTACTTTACTGAGCAGCAGACGTACATACGTGCGAATTTGTTTTTGTTTACATGAGCATCGGTGAGCGGTACTTCCGCTGTTAATTTTATCACCGAAACGAAATAGAAAACAAACAGGGCCTTTTCATTTTAATAACATAATAACACACTATTTCGAGTTATGGATGCTTTATGAACATGAGACAATGCATGTTTGTTAATTTTTTTTCTGACTGATGGGGGTAAACTCATTTAAAAACGTAAAAAATAATTGCCACTTTCATTTCAGTCTTCGCGAGGCGATGTGCGATAAATTTAGACAAGTTCGTATTCAGGTCGACGTAACTAAAGGTCAAGGATGTAGTTCCACAGTAGGTGTACATTTTCACTATTGAAATTCCATTGCTGGCGTTTTCACCACAGCTGGCGTATAAAGCTAAAATTTTTGTCATAGCTTTCCATATATAGTAGAATAGGTAATCATGGTGTAAAATTTTATTCGGTATTGATAGGGCTATTTTCCGTATTGGTGTACCACTTTATCCAACACCTCTTTATTTGCCAACGAAATTAGTACTGTTAGAAAAAAAACACTATTCGGGGGTGAATTTTGCACTTTTCTGTGCCCATTTTTCCAAAATGGAAAGTTTTTCGGTCATTTCGCGTAATATGGCAAGAATTTTTCTATTGTACATTTTTGGTATCCTGCTTTATCTTATACCTATTTGGCTGCATAAAAATTTGGTCTGTAAAAACACTCAGTTTTTCAGTGAATTGAAACTATTTGTCGTGGAGCGCGGTGGCTCAGTTGGTAGAGATGCAGACTGCAAGCCGAGAGGTCCTCGGTTCGAATCCCACCTACGGCAACCGTGTTGTGTCCTTGGGCAAGACACTTAATCCCAATTGCCCACGTTGAGGCACGGTGGCGTTGTGTACTAAGGCTTACTGCACGTCGATGGTGGACTTGTCTTCAACCAATGCTAACCCTGCCTGTGTTGCTTGTGTGGAGTTAGTAAGTTGTGGAGTCTGAGAGTTGCTCGCCGTTCTCTTCGGGTACTCCGGCTTCCTACACCCATAAAACTGTCCGGCACGAGGCGACCCTGGATGTCGAAAGTGTCGTTAAACCTAAATAAATCAATAAATCAATAAATAACTATTTGTCGAAATTCCCAGTCAATTCCAGTTAAAATTTTCTGCACATTTAGAGAAACATAATGCAATGAAATAAAAATAAAACAACTTTCCGAATATTAATCCCCCCATCAGCATCAAATGGGTCCAAATGTTGACCAACGTTCAAATGTCATTTTGTCTAACTGCGAGAATTTTGAGACAAAGAATTTACTGTAGATAAATGCTGCAATGGTTAACCCTTTACCTAACACGAAAGGAAAACAACACTTGCAAATAACATTCTCGAATAACTAATTTTTTCATTTTTTGCGTCAAAACATCTTATGCTCCCTCATTGGATCGAGCTCAACGAGCTCGTTCCATTGAGGTGTCATAAACTATGTTTTTGAGACAAAAAATGAAAAAAAAATAATAAAAATTGAATGGTGATTTTTTTGTGAATAGAGGGGCCGTGACATGGGGTAAAGAGTCAAAGACAAGAGTTGTTGTTACAGTGTTTTAGAGTTTATTACTATCCCTGATGGGTGAGGGTGTGAGATGGGAAAATCTCACCCGAGGGCAAGATATTAGGGCCAGACACGAGGCTCATAATGGCGTTCATCCAAAAATTCATATAAAAGAGTCAAGTGTCCTTTGGTTTTTCGGTCTGTCTTTTTATTTCTATTTTCTTCGACAAATGTTCGTCTGCTAATATATCCGAAACGTGACACCATGTTGTTTGTTTACAGAAGAATGTGCAATGATTGAATAGTCCTGCGCTCATTAAATATGCTAATAAGCCAATATAGGTTGGTCACGTGGGAGGGATGAGATAGTTGTCACGTGGGTGGGGTGAGACAGGCATATCTCTTCCAGCTTACTCACACGACTGTATATATGTTTCAGTACCTTAGTACTTAACAAGTACATCCTTTAGATTTCTCTTTCACTTGTTAACCCTTTACCCCTAAAACATTATATCAAAACTTATTATTTTAAAAAGGTAGAGGTGCAGGCTGCAAACCGAGAGGTCCTCGGTTCGAATCCCACCTGTGGCAACCGCGTTGTGTCCTTAAGCAAGACACTTCACACCCTCCACCCCCCACCCCCATTGCCCACATAGGGACACGATGGCGTTGTGTACTAAGGCTGTACTGCACGTCGATAGTGCACCTGTCTTCAGCCAGTGCTAACCCTGCTTGTGTGGAGTTAGTATGTTGGCTAGCTGACAGTTGCTCGCCGTTGCTCGGTGGTTCTTTCCGGTACTCCGGCTTTCTCCACCCGTAAAACTGTCGTGGTCATGATTAACCATTCAGTTTGTTTGAAATATGTGACCTTAAACACATATATCATTTTTTTCACAAATTTTTAAAAACAACCATATCATGTGACCCCTCATTGGAACGAGCTCGTTCCAATGAGGGTGATCACATGATATGGTTGTGTTTGAATTTTTTAATTTTTTTTTGTTTCAAATGATAAATTTGTATGTTAGGAGGGTGGGTGCGATCGATTCTTTAGATAAAGGATTAAGGCATGTGAGGGCGACTTTTCTCCTGCTCTTACATTTAACTTGTTTTTGAAACGTATGAACTTGTCTGAATATAAAGTATAATTAAAATACAGGTAGACAAAAACTAACACATCAACGCTGTTCTTTCTGCAAATGTATTATGCGAGGGGTGGATATATCCCGGCTTGGTAGACCTTTAGGTTGAACACTGGAAGCGATGCATTATGGGTGTCACACGCGTCGATATGGTAGCCCGCACGGACGGCCATGTTATGACGTCAACTGCGGTGTAGTTTTCAGAAAGTACACATGCGCTGTAGGCAGACCTTGGGCAGGTTCTCGGGAATGTCCTTGGGCATGCATGGGCTTAGGAAGGGTATGATATGAAGGAAGGGGAGGGTATGGACGAGGAAAGGGGACTGTAGTATGCACGGTAGGGAGAGAAGTCTCCAAAAGGCATATTCGATTCTCGATGGGGGTGGGGGTGCTCTTGTTGTGCAAAAAACTTTCACTTTCGAGCATTTAAGATCTCTGTCTACTAATTGTTTATGCATCTCACCATACGCAGCACATGGACACTAACTAGAAGTATCAAGAGTTGGTTGTGTGCTACTGCTCAACGTGCGTAGACCAGAGATGCAGCAGCACATTCGGAGGTTTGGAGATTGAAGGCAGTGGTGTTTGGAGGACTAGTAGGGGCTGGTGGGGACTATTAGAGGGATAATGTGGCCAGATGTGACTTGATCTGGAACTGATGTGAATTGCTTTGGGACTGACGTGGGTCTGATATGGACCTGTGGACACCGGCTCCTAACCCATTCAAAAAGTCTAGCTCCTGGTACAAGATAGCCGATTTCCTCATGGCCTTCCAGAGTTCTGTCACGCGAGGCTGTGAGGAAATCCCTCATTGGGGTATAATCTGGCATCCCTCATATCTGCATCTCGATACCTTGGGGACTTCCGGAGCTCAATGGTTTGAAGACTAGTGGTTACTATTGGGGACTTGTGGCGACTGGCAGAGACTAGTGTTGGCTGACTCCTAACTCCAAAACCGACTTCGTGGATCCCAGCTTCAAAATATCTGCTGGTTTGATGGCTCTTTAATTCTATCGTATGGGGCATTGAGGAAATCCCTCAATGGGTATAATCTATAACCCCCTCATATACTCATCTGGGCTCTTGGCGACTGTCGGACACAGCTGATCACGCTGGTCATCCGATTACTACCTTTGCGGTGCAGTACCTCGTTTGCGGTGTAAAAAAGACGGAGATTGTTGCTCATACAAGTTGGAAAATTGATAAGTACACGCATTTTAACAAGCCTACTTGTGTTGCAAACTCGTTCAGGCTACATATTAATCACCAATACTTTCATCCAAGAAATATTTTCATGAGAGAAATAAAAAACAAATTTTTTGAAGTATTTTAAAGTGGAAATATGGAGATAAAAATTCCAGTTGTTGAATTTGAACTGCGAATTATATTTAAAATATGCCATTGTAAATCCTTGGAGCAGCATCCGTGTAGAGAATTGTCTTATTTTAGCCAAATGTGTAAGTTACGTTTGTGAGCCTTTTGTGAATACATGTTTAAACTGAATTTATCGAAGGGGATAATTGGTTTTTATGAATACCTTATTTGCGGTGTAAAGTACCACCTTCTGCGGTTTCGGTGTCTACTGGGTGTACCACAATTGCGGTGCGAAACATTTAATGGGGTCACTCTTTTACTAAAATGTTGCCTTATCTGGACACCTTTATTCTCTCTGATCTGTATACAACTAATTCTAAAGCATTTGTTTGATAAGTTCAAGCATTTATGATATGTTTAGCCCAATAGTTGGACATTGACTCGCTTGTATTGTCTTTGAAGCTCCAAAAACAAGTATCATGTATTGGGCCAATTCACATTTGTTGATTATCCAGACCGCAAGTTGTTGTTTTTCGCGTGCAGCTCCAGTGGCAAGCAGGTCTAGTAAGCGCGCAAATCTGTCTGTCCGTCAGTCAGTCCGAAATACTTTGGGTTGAAATTTCTAGTCAAAGTTTTCTTGGCTGGTAACAAGGGAATGATTTTGTATTTGGCCTGGGGCTTGATAACGTTTCATTGTACCGTGTAATCAGTTTTCAGATCTTCCGTGCAGCCGCTTCCTGCTTGCCAATTGTTTGAAATTGTACTGTACCCACTGAATATAAAAATTTCAGTTGATTTCTTGGCTTGTATGAAAGGGATTGATTTTATATTTGGTCTGGCGCTTGATATTTTGAGTTGTACTGTGGAAGCAATTTCCAGATCTGCCGCACAGGCGGTTCCTGTTTGCTGAAAATTTGAAATTGCAGTATACCCACTGACATATTTGCATGCAGAGACGCAGTTTCAGACTGGTACTAGTCTTGTTTTTTTTTTATAAAAAGCCCTTTGATAATTGATCACTTACAAAACAAAGACATTTTTCAAATTATGGTACGTTTTATCACATAATCATCGTAACTTACAAATCACCGAGAAACTCTATCAGAGAACTTTTCTATGAGTTGTAAATAGCAACGATTAAGAAAAAAAAATGTCATTTGCAACACAGATATTTACAGGATGCCATCTCAAAATTGTGAATTCTGGATAGTTAAATTTTTAATTGAACATACATATTCAAAGTAAATTTCAGAGAAAATGTTTTTGAATAAAGGGCAATGGGAATTTATTTATTCAATCAATCAATCAATCAATCAATCAATCAATCAATCAATCAATCAATCAATCAATCAATCAATCAATCAATCAATCAGCCCTACAAATCACAAATAATGCGATCTATGATCACCTGTAATAAAACACTATTGTCGGGTGGAAAATCCACCTTCCCACGATTTGGTAGTAATTCACCCTACATGAACAGAATGGCCGCCGGCGATTATCATCAATAATTCGGGTTGATGTCTTAAAGAAAATTTTCAGGAGCAATTACTATAATTAACTAGAAAGTGTTTTAGCACACTAAAACACAAGTCTTCCCTTCCTTTTGAGGTCAGAGGTCAAGGTCACATGCAGTTCATCAAGGTAGTGGACATGCGGTTTCATGGTGACACATCCACAGGTCAAAAAAAAATTAAAAATTCTGGTCTGGACAATTACTCCCTATTTAAAGTACGTAAATTTGACCTTGAGGTCAAGGTCACATGAAGGTCATGATGACATGTGGTCTCATTGTGATACATCCACATGTCAATCATCTAAGTCTTAGGTCAAAAAACAAAAAAGTTTTGATCTGGACAATTATTCCCTATTTGAAGTACATAAATTTGACCTTGAGGTCAGAGGTCAAGGTCACATGCAGTTCGTCAAGGTAGCGGACATGCAGTTTCATGGTGACACATACACATGTCCAAAAAACAAAATCTGGTCTGGACAATTACTCCCTATTTAAAGTACATAAATTTGACCTTGAGGTCAAGGTCACATGAAGGTCATGATTACATGTGACATGCGGTCTAATTGCGATACATCCACATGTCAAATATCTAAGTCCTAGGTCAAAAAACAAAAAAAGTTCTGGTCTGTATAATTATTCCCTATTTGAAGTACATAAATTTGACCTTAAGTTCAGAGGTCAAGGTTACATGAAGGTCATCGAGGTAGACGACATGCGGTCTCATGGTGACACATCCACATGTCAAATAACCAAGTCCTAGGTTAAAAAAACAAAAAAATTCTGGTCTGGACAATTACTCCCTATTCGAAGTACATAAATTTGGCCTTGAGGTCAAGGTCACATGAAGGTCACGACATGCGGTCTCATGGTGACACATCCACATGTGAAATAACCAAGTCCTAGGTCAAAAAACAAAAAAATTCTGGTCTGGACAATTACTCCCTATTTGATGTACATAAATTTGACCTTGAGGTCAAGGTCACATGGAGGTCACAATGGTATGCGACACACCGGCTCATGGTGATACATCCACATGCCAAATATCTAAGGCCTGGCTCAAAAGACAAACAAGTTTTGGTTCAGACAAAGTTTCCTTGAAAAAAGCACAAATCTGACCTTCAGATCAAAGGTCAAGGTTACATGAAGGTCACAATGGTACGCTACACACCGGCTCATGGTGATACATCCACATGCCAAATATCTAAAGCCTGACTCAAAATACAAAAAAAGTTCTGGTCCAGACAGTTTCCCTTAAAAAAGTGCATAAATCTGACCTTCAGGTCAAAGGTCAAGGTCACATGAAGGTCACTATAATACACTGTACACCGGTTCATGGTGATACATCCACATGCCAAGTATCTAAGGTGTAGGTCAAAAGACAAAAAAGTTATGGCCCGGGCAAAGTTTGTGTGATGTTTCCCTTAAAAACACATAAATCTGACCTTCAGGTCAAAGGTCAAGGTCACATGAAGGTCACTATGGTACACTGACACCGGCGCATGGTGATACATCCACATGCCAAGTATCTAAGGTGTAGGTCAAAAGACAGAAAAGTTATGGCCCGGACAAAGTTTGTATGAGAAGAAGAAGAAGAAGAAGAAGAAGAAGAAGAAGAAAAGGCGAAGAAGAAGAAGAAGAAGAAGAAGAAGAAGAAGAAGAAGAAGAAGAAAAGAAGAAGAAGAAGAAGAAGAAAGAAGAAGAAGAAGAAGAAGAAGAAGAAGAAGAAGAAGAAGAAGAAGAAGAAGAATATGCACTAAAACAATATGTCCCCCTTCTGGGAAGGGGAGACATAATTCAGTGTATAACCAAATATTTACTCACTACTTTCGTTTAAAAAGCCAATTTTCCCAAACAAACAAGTGAAAACATATTAACATTTTCATCCTTAAAAAAATTATCACTTTGCATCAAAAACAGCATTTTGACCCTTGCTGTTCCAAAATCGGCAATGGTGTTGTAATGAGGGAACAGAGAGAATAACCTGGGGGACCGGTTACTGTCGAAGCCTTTCCTAGAACCTTAGTCGAAGTTCGACTAAAATTCAAGGAAAGGCTTCTGAAAGTGAAAGTTTGTAACTTAGTGCGCAAGCAAAAGATTTCGGTTTTGTGAATGCACATACATAGTGTTAGTTTTGGAAACCTTGCCCGGCATTATAGGAGGCCCGGCGATTTTTTCTCACTTCGGCTAATTACCTCAAGCCAGGATTCTCTTAGGCAGAATTTGACTTGCAGTGAAGGCCTCGCTGTCCTCACAGGTAAGACCGTAAGGGAATCCTGCTCTAAAGCAATTGTGGAAAATCGGCGGGCCCCCATAACGCCGGACTCCAGTGTTACTACACCGCCCCCATCTCGACGGTTTTGCGCGGATTTATTTTAGGTGCGGTAGTAGTTATGGAAGTCAGGTTACTCCGAATTTGCGAGGCCTAATATTCCATTTATAAATTACAAAATATAAATTTGTATTAAAATATACATCAAAATAGAGGTTATGATGGATAGAACACGGGAAACTGATTCGTTTACCCCACAAGTGCTGATTGTAGGCACCTGTGGTTCATGGAAGTCTGCGATCGTATTCGTAAGAAAACAGACAACCAAACCATATTTCACGAGAACATCCCGGGGCTACATCCATGAACAACGCTAGGCAATCAAACCACCTCACAATGCAGCGACAGAACTTATTCTGCAAAAATGCCAACACCGCCTGCATTTTTTGAAGACCTTGTCCTTGGTAACGGAAGTATTTTATATGTGGTAACTGTGCAATCTCCACATCATGACAGTAGGTAGGGCGAGGACGATCAGTCCCATTATTTCTTTTGAACGATATTGTTTATCGGTGTATTTTGGTCCCATTGACCTGAACCTCCACATTGTGATGAATGTAAACAAACGAAATGGTTTGACATTCATCTTAAAGTAGCTCTGTCGCTGCGTTTTGAAGTGTTTCGATTTCCCAGATTCGTTCTTGAATATTGGAAGCATATTTGGCCACGAGTTGTTCTCACGGGTTGTTCTCACGAAATTTCATTTGATAGTCAGTTCTCGTACGAATAGGATCGTAGACTTCCAGAAATCACCGATGCCTGCTATCATTGTTGTCTGCTGGACGAATATATTTTCGTGCTCAATGCATCATAACCTTTATTTTCGTTTATTATTTGTGTATTTGTCATTCATATATTAACGGAATATCAGACTCAGAGTAGACCGATTTCCACTACTTCCATTACTTATATATTGAACCTTCTATGAAATTTGTAAAATACATCCTACGCATAAACCACTCTGATCACCTCAGTACGTCACAAGTGTTTCAAATTCCTCGGATCTTTCATTAATTTGATTGCAGAAACTAAAATTATTTTGCAGCACCCAATGTTGTCTGTATCTATGTACTATTATAAAAAAGAGTACTAAACTTGGTCCAAACAACGGTCCATCCAGCCCCCAAAGGTAATACTGTTTTCAATCAACACACGGCGAGTCAATAAATGAAACACGGGTTATTCCTCCCAGCTCTCATCAGGCACGGTTGACAAACCCTTTGACAGAATGCTCATTAGATCACTGGTTTTGATTGATTAGTGTGGGTGTTTATACTACGCCCGTCGAAATAATTCAAAACGTCTGTACATATAAAACTAAAGTGCCAGAGTAATGTTTCGTTAGTAATCTTGAAAGATTGACACCGCAAAATGAGGTACTGTGAACCGCAAATGAAGGTACGCATTAAAAGGACAACACCGCAAATCAGGTATTCTAAAAGTTCAACACCTCTCTTCGAAGCTGCCAAATAAGGCAAATGCAGGACTTTTTATGAAAGCTGAAGCTGACCTAAACTCAAAGACAAAAGTCTGAAGCAACAATGGAGCGAAGGTTTGACCTTCTATGTCCTTGATATTCGCGGAGAGAACAGATTTTGTCGAAAATTTCCGAAAGAATGAGGATGAACGCTAATGTATTTTCAATAACACGGCTCATTTACTTCATAAAACACATCGACACTATGTACACGAATGCAATAATATTCCATAGATCGCCAGATTACATTTTTAGTGATACGCAAGTTAATAGCAGTTATACCATATTTTATGACGTCTACCTTCAACCGTTTCCGTCTTTTTTAAACCGCAAACGAGGTACTGCACCGCAAAGGTGGTAATCGGATGACCAGCGTGCTGATGTGTGGACATTTGGAGATGAGTGGGGACTGATGGAATCAGTGTGACGTGACTCTAGCTCTTAGACCGTAGCCTTCGTTGCTCCAAGTTTCTGTATGAATCCTGCAAACATTCCAGATGGTAGCATCAGTGCACTCTAAAACTAACATGGCTCAGGAAAGAAAAAGGAATCAATAAACATACTGCGAAGGGGGTGTATGGAACGTGAGACTGGTGTTTGGTGGAATGTGGGGTGTGCTCACATTGTGAAACATTTTGTATCAATGACATCGCGTTCACATTATGGTGCCAGAATGTCATAAGCAACGTTAACTGGATCGCGCAAAAAATGGTGAGAAAAACCTGATCTTTCTGTGATAGCATTTAGTAAAGTACTACAGTACGTGGAAAGTGTATTATCACTAAATCACTCGCAGAGTGGAGATTTCACACAAGAAGCAATAATTGCACATTTGTCGGAAAGCCTAACCAGCACAAGCAAAGTTTCAGCCAATGGACCTCCGGATTATTGTCCATTGGCTGAAACATTGCTTGTGTTTTTTGTCTATATGTACACAATTTGAAAGTTATAGCTCGGGTGATAACTCCACTCCGCGGGTAATTTAGTTACAATCCACTCTCCACGTATTGTATATACACAAAACATACCTTCACCACTATTCATACCTTCACCACTATTTATATCATAGCAGTCCATATTACATCTCACGTGACTTTTCCTTCCTTTTATCAACAAAGATGTACTATTCTATTTCCTATAGCTTTATTTATCGAGAGTTTTAAAAATAATACGTTTTCTAAAACTAGCCATGGTATATCCTAGGATGTTCAACTGACGGAACACAACACACCATTGACATTTTTTCGGGAATTCTCTTCTGTTATTTCTCTGTTCTAGAATGAAAATGCAAATTGTTTCAAAACATTGTATCCAAAAATTTCAAGAAAATCATATCATGTGACCCCCTCATTGGAAAGAGATCGTTCCAATGAGTGGTCACATGACATGGTTTTCTTGAAATTTGTTGAAGTATTTCAAAACATAATACTTAAAATATATTTTGATATCCTCTGCGTGGGGTAAAGGGTTAATAATAGGCAATGTACTTAGGATTGAAGTTCGATATAATATAATAATTATTGCATGGAATGTCATTGACGAAGCCAAACCGGTAGTCCTCTTTAAATTATTCTTCCTCGACTTTCCTCGCGCACCAAATTGGCATATTCAACTCCAATCCGTGCAATATTTATAATACAGTGCACATGCAATATACACACCAGATAAGTTGAAGCCCAGTTTTTGGAAACTCGATTCCCAAGTCCTCTAGCGAGGTCCACAAATGGGTCGTTTTTCGTCCCTAATATACTGCTAATGTTGAATTAATTTCTCCCTGTCGATTTATTGTTGTTGTTGCTTGCAAGCTTTTAAGTTTCCAGCCGAAGAGAGCCACAACTGACACCGAAACACCAAGTTCAGTTATCATCTTCAAAGTGCGCAAAGAGTTCTCTCCCTTAGATTAGAACACATTATCTAATTTTTAGCCATCCTTCGATATAATTCCCGTGAATATAACAGCGGCGCTGTTCACATGTTTGTACGTCCGTATACAAAGCTGGTTTCCGCTCTTTATTTAAAATTCTGTTTGATTGATTAAAACCAAACGTCTGAGTTGACATGATGAGATAAAGGTCCCATCCATTTTGAGGTCATTGTGACAAAGGTCAGGGTTACCTTGACTTTGTTTTCCCCTTATTTACTCAAATTGTTTTGGCTGATTTGGAGCACAATGATCTGTAGGATGCATGATGGGATAAAGAAACCACTTACTTTTTTGTCAGTGTGCCAAATGACAACACCAAAGTGGTGATCCTAAACTTGAAGTTGATCCTTCACCAATTTGAAACGGTGTCATCCCAACAAGATGAATCCCAATAAGACGAAAACAATTTTTCTCATCAGATATGGGGGAAATTTACTTTAAAAAGAACGTGTACATTACGATGAATGCTATTTGAAGTATTTTAGGGTTTTATTCTATGCATATGTTTGAGAGTTTTGTTGATAAAAAAAGACACAACAAACAACAAAGCTGCAGCAAATAGCGCCTTGTAACAAAGCGTGGAGCCTGTGTTAAGTTTGTTTCGGTTGTCAAAATTTTGTTCATATTTTATTGCCTTGTTTCAATTCTCCCATTAATTGTAACAAGGCAAGGCAAATCCACTTAATTATATCAAAAATTAATTGAAGTACATCCACAGAATACGAAGCCTCTTAGCTCTGGTGCCCTCACTTTAGGATAAAGCCCCAAAAAGAGCTTCCAGTACACAACCAGTTAATTGAAAGTTCTAACCAGTTAATTGAAACTTCTTCGTCCAAAAGTAAGCCGTGTTTGCAGTTTTCCGATTAAAAACCTTAAAAAATGGGCTACAAAGTCATTTTAATTAAATTGATCTTGTTGGGATTCGTCTTGTTGGGATGACCATTTTTGACATTCGTATTGTTGGGATTCGTCTTGTTGGGAATAAATCTTTGAAACTCACTTGATGCAAAAGCGACCTCTTCCGCGATTTGGTGGCAACACTCGTACACCAATACGTCGAGATTTCTGAATGAAATATTACAAAATCAAAGAAAATCAAATGAAACATCACATCTGAGATTCAATGTACTCATATTTTCTTTTTTGATGGGTGAGATCCTCCAGTGTCGTGAGGAGGAGGGCGTGCGTAGAATTCCAATCAGTTCTAGACCCAAGCTTTCGGGCCACCAGTCTAATTATGAAAATGTTCGACGCTGTTATGGCCTGGAACCAGTCTTGCCCTCCAGTAAGTCATCGCCTATATGTTTAAATTCATTCGTCTGGAACATTTCCGAGTGGGTCGGAAAAGCGAATCTGCGGTTCATAATTACTTAAAGACCCCAATCCGGACGTAAATGTCCTCTTTTAAAAAAATATCGGACACTAGGCGCAAAAAGTTTTTCCGACCCTTGGCACCCACCCACCCCTTTTTTGAAGGAACAATTTTTTTCCATTTTGAGATTTGGTACCCACACCCCCCCCCCCCCCCCCCCCCCCAAAAAAAAAAAATTAGAGTAAATCGCACATAAACTGCTTTGATTTGCAATTTCAACGGGTGTTTTAGCTGGGACATGGTTTGTACTGTTCCAGTAACCATTCCCAACATTTAATCTACCCACAACCAGCTAATGAAGATTGGTCGGAATTTGGTCCCATTTCTTGGCAACTTTATGAATTATTCAAATTTCTCACCGACACTGACAGTCAGTGTCAGGAGAGTATATAGCATATACTGGCATTCTACCTGAACAGTATTAAGATGGGTATAGCAGGAACAGGTGAGAAATATGTTGAACATTTTGATGTTTTACCTGGTTTCACCACTGTATTTGCTGCTATTTCTACCACTTCTTTCTGTTTCTACACTCAATTTTAGTTTCATCAGTCTAATATGAATTTATTAGGCATTATCAAGTGCACAATTCTTAGAGAAAGTTATCTCAATGTTGTATTGAACCTGTCAATATGATGAGGGGTGATTCTTTGGTATCGGAAATCCACTCCTCATAAACCTTGGACGAATTGAGTAGTTCGCCATTTGACGGAGCGGAGCGGTTAGTAAGCTTTGGTTCATTCATCTTAGCAAGTCAGATGAGAAAGTGTGAAAGAAATGGTGACCACGTTGAGTTGAAAAGGTCTACCATATCTCTCCAAATTTGGTCAGGATGCGTTATGGAAATTGGGGGCTATGATGTGTCGAGTGACACCCTGTGATTTATATATCTTGGTTTCTATGGTAGCACGTGGTTGCTATGTTACCCAATTTTTCTGCAATAAGACGGGTTATGTTCGGAGGGTGTGTTCGATTGTAGAAGAGTAAATGCAATTACCACAAACAACCCGACAATCTCTCCAAATCACCAAAATCCACCCAAAATTACCGAAATTGTCTTTATTTGATACGGATTTCCCATTTTTATCGGTTTAGCACGTAGTGCTATAGTACCGAGAGGATACCGGGGGTGTGTTCCTTTGTAGAAGAGTATTTTTCTGGTTCGGAGTTTCCCAGAATCCTCGTTTAATTACCCAAATAAACCCGTCAAGTTGTATTAATTAGAATTCTTTCAGAATCCCTTTTTTGGATCCCATGACGTTTTTTCCCAATAAGAGTAGCACGTAGTGCTATAGATTTTTAAAAGATCTTGTTCGATTGAAGTGGAGTAATGTTCCCATAATCCCTTTTTGATCTCATGACGTGTTTTTCCCTATTAAGAATAGCACGTAGTGCTATAGGACAAATTTACCTAGAATCCATTATTTAAATTACAAGTAGGACCCATATGTGTACATGAAGACCATGAAGCTAAGTTCCACCATGTACTCATATGAGGAACTACCCAACTGATGTCTCGTAAGAGGTCTAATTTACTATCCCTCTTAGCCTCATTTCGATTTTTTTGAGGATACCTTTTTGGATTTGTTAAAAAAAATAACAACACTGAATATAAATTTAAATTTCTTTTATTCAACAACAAAAATACATCTTTTTATGGTATGTAGATTGTCAGATATTCATAAACAGTCTTTCTGCAGTTTGGAGCAGTGGTTTAGAGCAGTCTTTGCACAGGCACAAATGGTTACATGGCCGCGGAGCGACATTGGCTTCAGCTGATAAACACACACTACATTTTGTCCTCCGTGAATCTTCTTCTTGAAATGATGTGTCTATTTCTTCTTTGATGGCCATTTCTTCTTCTTCTTTTTCAACGTCCATGAATTCAGGTGGTAAATTATGAATGTAATAACAGTCTGGAGAATATTTTCTGTGTTCTTCTATAACATCATCTACTGTTTCCCAGAAACGAACAATAATACCACAATTAAAACATTGAGTTCTGTCTCCTGTCCCCAAATAAAAGAATTCAGCTTTTGTCAGTTCATTCGGGGTTTTCACACTTTCACTTTGTAACATGAATTGAAATGTCTTGAGACGATTTTCCTCCAATGCATACTTGATGTGTTTTGGAGGTCTTTGTTCTGTTGTCTTTCTTATTTTTCCTTCTCACGTAATAACTGCTCCAGTACTGGTGGTGGAACATCACGAAAATACGTTTCGAATAAAACGCTCATTCTCTCTACAAAGTCTCTTGGATTTCTTGTTTCTTGGTTTCTTGATTGATAATCATTCAGTGCCATCCTAATCAAACATGGAATAGTGAACATTCTTCAATCCTTTTTATCTTCATTCTTCTTTGGTTTTCTTTCTCTTTTTGGTTTGGGTTCTCCTATTTCAAGGCTTCTCTTCTTTGCAATATCCACTGCTTTGGTCACTTGTTCCAAATCTCTTGTGGTAAACTGGAACCCAACGTCGTTCTTGAACAGTTGAATCTGTAAATCGTTGTTAAGTTTGAAGACGGTCACGTTAGTAGACATCCTTCTTCTTTGGCTGTCGAACCACAAATGAGCTGAACACCAAGTGCACCAGTTTTTATAGTTTTCCTTCAATGCAGCGACATCTAGTGGCTGGTTTCCTCTATGACGTCATTAACCAACACATCATGATCCATTAGATCAGTGGTAAACATGTTGGATATGGTTTCCATCGGTACAGCGTGACAGCGATGTTTCAAGTAAAACAGATAGTATTGTCCACACACTGGTAATGCGTTTTGTATTATACTTCCATTATCTGGAATTCTTCTTCGGGAAATTCTCGAATGGTCTGTGTTGTGGTGGTAATCCATAGGAATCAAAGTATTCTAAGTTGTGGTGACTCACAAAGAGAGACACCCATTGTTCTCCTTTTCTGTGGTCTGGATCCGTGTTGGCTATCAAAGCCACTGGTCTGTGATCTGGTAATCTTCTTGGTAATTTGTTTCTTGCAAATACACCCAAACATATTCTCTTCAAACAACTATCTGATCGAAGTGCATTCTCTAACTGCAACGTGTTCATGTTGAGTAATCGAAGATTACTTGTCTATTCTTATCCACTTCTATGATGTTCTGGAATTCTGCATACACCAGTACGTTGATTGTGGTTGGTAATGGGTTTTCGAAATGGACTTCTAGTCTCAAGTTTCCTCTCTTCACCAGATCGAAGTGTTGTCCATGTGATAGATCTGGAGTCAGATCGAATAGGAATAGGGTATATCCATTTATGTACTCTTCTCGGCTGATGTGGTTTCCTTCATTCTCATACATTTGTCCAGTTCCTTGGAACAGAGTTGCATAACATCTGGCCACTTCTTGTTGTTCGAATCTAGGTTGTAATGGTTTGGCTGGAATCTGCTGCCCATCCACGTACAAAGCCAAGTAATTGATTTTGTAGTTCTTGAAATTATATGGATTCATTGAAAAGTTTCCATTGAAAGCATCGTTGTCTACACATCCCACCACGATGCGTTTAGGTAGTTGACCTAAAAATAAGTTTTCTTGTGTAATGCTCAGATTTCCTTTCGGCACTGAAAACACCTTGGTTTCCACACGGTCGATAGGATATTTTGCAGTTGCTTTTGTTAGTGCTTTCTCATGAGCCATTCTCACGAATGATTGGAGTCTCTCTTTGCGTACAAACATGGATACATCTAGAATTTTTATTTTGTATGTATCGGTATCGGCCATCAATGCGAAAGCATCTTTGGCTCTATTCATTTTAACATGAACATTAACTCCATTCAGCAAGTAACGAGTTTGGAAAAACATGTTCAAATGCAATCTTCCAGTCATGTCCACGATTTTACTTTTCTCTATAAACTTCTTTCGAAGAAGAAATCCATTGTTGTCATCTGTCAAATCTTCCATGTGTCCGGCCGTATCCTTGTACCATAATGCATTAGTCAGTTGTGACTTCTTGGCAGCTGGTCCATAACTCATCAAAGTTTCTATGAAAGCTCTGTAGTGATAAGTGTTGTTGGAAGGAGATACCAGTTTTTCATTCAAGCTGATATCGATTTGATTAAATAAGGAATGCATCCATAAATTGATTGACTGGGCCCACTTTGGCATCGGGTGCAATTGATGCCCCATTGGAATCTACAACCGTTGCTTTAACATACAAGTATGGCTGTGCCAAATTCAAATAATCATCTCCTAATCTCGTAATGTGGAATTCTATTGGACCACTGTTTCCTATAGTCGCCAAAGGCCTGTGTTCTACTCATTGCCCATGTTCCACACTAGTCTATGTTGGTGGTATGGAAAACAAGTCGAGTTCGCTGTTGACACACTCACAAGATTTTTCATTGATGAGAGACATCATGCACCGAGATGGTCCTGAGTCTGAACAGTTCTCATTCTTTTTGTCGATTTGCTAGTTTTGCGTGGTGCGGGTTTTTTTTATACTTTTCCTGCCGAGTGGTTTTGAACCACCAACCACTTCATTCCAAGCTCCTGCACCAGCCTCTTTGACTCTTTTGATAGCTGCCTTTTTTACATTTTTCCCTTCAATGACATCTTCGGCAAAGGCTGATCCTTTTCTCACGAGCTGTTTTCCCACGGTCCTGGCTGTAGTTTTCAATAAAGGTAACATCATATTCTTCAGTCCTCCCAATATACTTTCCAAACCATATCCTCTCTGTATTTGAGCTCCAGAAAAAGCCGGGAGACCGTTCCCAGCTTGTTTCATGTAATATTCTTCGTATAATTTGGACTTACAGCCGTAAGTCATGTTTATGTGAAATGAAGAGATCTACGATTTCTGAAATGAAGTGTCACTGTCATTTTCCCGAACTCGAATGGTACTATGGCTCCTGTGTCACCCCTTATACACACCAGGACGGTACTGAAATTTTTGCGTTCCACTGGGTACGAAATACACATTCTCAAATGTTTTAGAGATGATATCCCCATATTTCCCACGCGCGGGTACGATACGAAGAAGTGGCATTCTTGTATCTCCTACAACTTGGTTACGAACCAAGTCACAGTATACATAGAGTGAATAAAATCCTTGGTTGACATCGGCAACTCTGGAAGAATTGTAAGTTCCTGATTTAAAAACACACTCATTAAATCCCAAAATATTTTGAAGAGTAGGGCTCAATGTGACCACGACTCCATCACGTACCGTGATACGAACTTTACCAGTCTCTTCATCCAGTTCAAAAGCTACCTTATCGTGACGAGGCAAGAGTAATTCTTTAACACCATTGATAGCTCGTATCCCATCAATGGGATCCGAATAACGACCTTCCTTGAGAGTAAGTCGGTAATTCTTTTTCGAAGACCAGAACACTGTCACGAAAGCTTCTTCTCCACGATATTGAACCAAGTATTTGGATACTGAATCTCTGCCAGACCTACTTCCCATTCTCCTGTGAGATTCACTGGTTGTGATAACTGAGTGGTGTACATAGTCAACGTGTTTTCTGGAAACACGTTCATAGAACTATTACTTGGTAGAGTCAAATAAAA
The DNA here is from genome assembly GCA_031216915.1 of Pictodentalium vernedei. Taxonomy (NCBI): domain Eukaryota; kingdom Metazoa; phylum Mollusca; class Scaphopoda; order Dentaliida; family Dentaliidae; genus Pictodentalium; species Pictodentalium vernedei. Next base: position 113,195,844 of record CM062292.1, on the reverse strand, counting down.
CATTTCTTTTTCTTAATGGTTGGATTTGGTAACAAATATCCTATGCTACTACTCAAGAGAGCAGTCCACAACTTGCTGTCTGTGTTCTCGAGAGTGAGATTAACGACACTGGTAATGATGATGATATACATCGGTATTTTTAGACATTAGAAATGTCACACCATCATTGTTGTTCCAATGGCGTCGAGTCGCGGGCAAAAAAGTCGAACGGAGAGTTTTTTTTATCAAATAAAGAAGCCGTAGAATGATGATTTGATTATTAATTTATGATAAACATGAAGTTAAATACCTTGTGGATAGCTGTACAAGAAAACTGTCTTGATGAATCTTTGTTCAATGAACGAATTCACAAATGAACTGGGAAGGGGGTATCGGTCAGGGCAAAATAGGCTTTCATTACTTGTCTATTATTATATAGACTACTGTATGTGTAACACGGGGTCAGGACTGACGTGGTGCTTTCATTGTTATCAGTGAAAAAAGTGGTTGCAGCCATAACTTCTAGTAACTGTGATTGAAACAAAGCTTTCGTGTCTCATTTCTATAAAATAGTCACAACTTAAAGGGCCGACACAGGTTCATGTGTCAAAAAATGGGTTTCTATAAAACCAAACGCATGACATTCCCTGTGTCAAAATACCTCTGTAAAATCTCCGAGTCACATAAAAAATGCTCAGAAACGCTAGAAAATGGTCCTCGACAACGCAAGTTTTACCACACGAATAATCCTCAAATAGTTTTTTGGGTCCACGCAAAAAACTATTTGAGCTTATTTATGTGGTAAACAGGCTTTGCTTTATGCCACTTCAGCAACTTGGCTGTACCGTGACATGCTAGTTTTAATGCCGGAGCAAAGACCTAGCATGTGATTAGTTTACTGGAAAAATGAGGAATGCCTAAAAATACTGAATAATACAGGATATTACCAGCTGAGCAATTACAATTTATGTATTATACTATCACGTTTTGACAAGGCAGAAAAGTCTGGAAAAGTCCGGAATAGTGCTAAAAATTGATTTATGTTGCTGAGATGAGGAGTAGATGTCCAAAAATTGCGGAAAATAAGAAAAAACATTGTGATTTAGGGGTGGGTGGGTGTCCGGGATGGTCGAATGCAAAAAACGGCGTCGTGTACTGCAATTTCTTTTCGACCCCCCCCCCCCCCTCCGCCTACCATGCACTCGTCGCATCATTGGTTCGGTTGCGTCATCAAGGGGAATCCGTGGAAAATTTCATTCCATTATTCGAGTCGTTGGGCCACACAGGCCAAAATCACCAAAACTCTAAAATACAAGAAAAAACAGTTGTGTAAAGATTCAGTAGATACAAGGGAAATGGTAGTCTTTATATACTGGGTTAACTTTTAAAGACATGGTGTACTTATAACAACTTATAACAATCCCTTAATTCTACAATGTTCTATGGAGATAAAAATGTAGGAAAAATACCACATTACAGTTTCATCATTTTGCGGTTACCAACATAAATTTCAGTTTCCCACTGTCTAAAATATCAATATTATTGTTGTTTTAAAAAACTTAGTTTGAATTTTGTTTATTTACTTGACTTCACTGCAGTGCAGCTGCCATGGACTGATCACTTTCCATGGGTGGGCAATATTTCCACGGACGCTATAACATAAGACTCCAAACACTAATTATAGGAATGATCATCAAAAATTCAATTAATGAAGCATCGGGTACAACCCGATGCTTCATTAATTAAAATTTTGTTGATGATGATTGTTATTAACTGGTAAAGGCATGCCCGGACATCACTGCCCATGTGTGGATTACGACCAATCCACGGCGACTGTACTGTACTAGTATTTTCCTACACTGCAGACTACTGTTCATTTATTTTAGTTATATTAATTTGTTGTAATTCATAGGCGTGCTTACTATTTAGGGTGGGGATCAGTTGTCCTTTCTGGCGACCACTATTTTTACTTTACGAGTGTATGAAACGCTTCATATAACCCATTATTTTCAAACTTGACGAAACCATAAACATTGTCAAAATCCATTCCAGGGCCAACTAAATTTTTTAACCAACGCTTACTCCACGAGTTATGCCCCCTGTTTAGTGTTTTAGTGTCAAACATCTTAAATAGATTGAAAATGCGATACGAGCGTTTCGAAAAGGAAATATCAGATTGTTATCTCTTTTTACAATTTTTACAAGGTATGATACCTCTAATGTAAGCCTCCCTAGACAGCAAACACAAATACTAACAGACCAATGCGCAGACTGAAATATAAATCACTTAATATAATGTGGACGCAACGAATCCTTCCCTCAAAATTAACCCTTTACCCAATGCAGAGAATATCAAAATTTATTATTTTAAATATTGTTTCAAATTTTCCCCCAAAATACTCCATGGCGCAGTCATTCATGGTGGATGCCTGTTTCCTAACAGCTAATGATTTACTAAATGTTAACGCGGCTATTTTCTAAATTTCGCCTCTCCACTACATTTAGTAACACAATTGGTTGAACTACGCGGCGCAATCATAAACCTACAGCAGTGGTGAATCTTCATTCATAATTATTCAGTAAAGAAACACGTTGGATAGAATTGATAAAACCATTTTATTTTATGACTACCTCAAATAGCCCCTCAATACCTCTGTAGTTTGCCCATCAAACAGGGCTCAAAATAGGCGGTGTCGCGTCGCTTTTTGCTATGCAAAACTTGCAAAAAGCTACACAATGTTAAGTTATGTATAGCATTTTGCGATACAAGATAATCAACTGCAGCCTATTAGGCTGCAGTTGATTATCTTGTATCGCAAAATGTAAATGAAAATAGTCACATAGTTATGACGTCACGCCTTTGTTAAAAGTGTGTGATATATTTCGAAGAGTTGGTTAGAGCATGTGTGATATTCAACATATATCGCCACACTTTTACCAATCAAGGAACAATAGACAGCGATTGTGTAACCTGTCAGTTCTAATACAAACACAGCCGAGAGGAAAGATTAAGGGCACCTGTGCTAAAATGTTTTGAACAGAGAAACGAGAATTTACCTGACTTTTGATTTTATTGAAAGAGTTAAAGAAAGAAATCCACACCCGGGTGTAAATGATAAATGGAACGTTTAATTTCTCGCTCAACCGTTTGAGCGCAATGACGAAACGGAAAAAATGAAGTAATATCACTTGCTTTCCATCAATCTTCATGTGTCTTGCAAGTTTGGCTTAAGAAATTAACTAATTAAACGGGAATGGACACGGGTCAGACAAGGGTTCAGTGGAGTGTTTGATTTTTCGTGTTTTGATTGTTTGTGCAAACATCAATGTGACAAGTCGGTTACAGCACAAAAACTCGTGATATTGAACATACAATCGCTCGAGCTAGTTACTCGGACAAGTCCTCGTTAACTAACTCTCGCGATTGTATATTCAATATCACTCGTTTTCTATGCTGTAACCTATACTTTGCAAACAAATTTGAAAACTAGTTCACTGATGCTTTACTTCTGATTGTGGATCATTCCAGGCATAACTCAGATTAACTCTCCATCAAGCATCATTAGCAACTTCATATGTAAGATGAGTTCTGTTGGTTTAAATACTTCCTGTTTTTACAACATTTTGCATAGTTTGTCCATTAAAAATAACTTCAAGCCCATCAAATTAAAAATCCCAACTTCCATTTTAAGAACTCTATTAAACAACCAAGACGTCATTTATAACCGTATACAAGTCAGTTAAAAAAACATAGTAAATGTTTCATGTATTGCAGATCATTTGGAAATGCCCAGAAATGGATGAAACTATTCTATCTACTTAGAAGAATTCTATATAAAACAGCATAACATAACTCTGGTATACAAAAATAGCTATGTAATTTTTACAAAATGCTATTCATTTTTTGGAAATGCGTAGCATTTTGCTACGCAAAGAAAAAAAGTTATTTTGAGCACTGCCATGAAATACAGCTCTCCGGAAAACAAGAGTGTCAAGTTTTCCAGATCGTTATCATGCCTGTGTCAAATGAGGCGCACGTGAACGGACTATTTCTACCTGTGACCTGTGAATAATTAAAGAACATAAGCACGGAACATAAACACGAGTATTTCCTCATTAAACATTCAACTCGGTTGACAAACATTCCAGTCGAGGTCTATTTGAAAATGCCGTGCTCAACAGTTGCAAAATAACAATTGGCAGCTATTTTCAAGATGCGAATCCAACAAAACGAAGGAGAATCTGTGTTATCGAAAGCGATTCCGATTGAAATTCAAGTCTTGCCTTCATTGTTTTGACTTTCAAGTTTCATGTTCGAAAACGAACGTCCGATATTACAATTCCATAAGTTTTGTTAATTGTTATTTGGCTAATACAATTCTTGTTGTATTTGATTTTTCAGATGTTGTGATTAGTTTAAAATACTAATTGTCATATAATAGTGCACACCCACGCAGTGGCGTGTGCGCACATACGTAATGGGTACGCGTCCAAGATTTTATCATTTTTCTATATACCATGCAACAGAGTTTGGGGTGCCATCTGGCGGCGTGGCTCTCCCACAGGCAAAAAATCCAAAATCATTGTAACGGATACTTAATTGTTTTGGGCCTTTCAAAGGACATTCTGTAAAATATATTGTTGCAGAATGCTGGAAACTATGATAAATAATCAAGTTATGAAGTGACTTTCGAAGTTAGGTAGTTGTTGGCGAGTTAGGTATTGTTTGAAAGTTCGAAGTGCCAATGCCGTCCGTTGCCGGTTTCGTCAGATTTAAAGCCCAGTTTTAATTTTAATTGAGAACGTACACTTCACAAATTGTTGACAACGAATAAAAAATAAAACAAGTGATTTATTGACACTTTTAGTGGGCCTTTTTCATTTGTGGGGGAACTTAGCGCGATTTCCTTAGAAACAGCCGGAGTTCGGATGAATTCAAGTTATGCTGAGTCTTGCTGACGTAAGGTCTGGGGAAATCTTTGTTCTCAAAACACGGGCATGCAGTCTTGTTGTAGTAAAATTTTACAGAAACAGACATGCACGCGAACAGCGATACCTATTCATTTATTTCCTAGATTTTTCTTCACAAGTTCACTGGATCCAGTCTATGAACTATTTTTACCAATGATACAATACAATGTCAGTTTAAGACTGTCAGAATTACAGTGTAGCGACCAGCCAATTTTGTGATCCGACGTGTTTTCCTGAAGACTAAATACCAGAATCACCGGAACTCCCATTTAAATTACATGCACACTTCCTCTGTGTTTTGGTAAACATTGTTTTAATTCCTGGATGCTTTAGGCATTGCAACCACAATACAACTGAATTCATCTTCAAACTAGTCAATGTCACCCTCTTCGTCTAACCAACATCTGGAGGTGGGGATTCTGATATTTAGACTGAAGTTGAGTTGAGTATGTTTCTCCAAAAATGGCAAAAAACTTTTTAAAAGCCTAAATACCAACCTCCCCAGAACCGACCTCTAAATAATATTTGGCACTGCAATACAGAATCAATATTTGATGGTTTCAGGCATTTTAATGGTGCTATGAGATAGCATATGTCCTGCACTGTCATGCTGTTGGAAAACAATGTGTAATATTTTATCAGAGACATACCATACCAATGACTCAAAGTGCCTTAATTAAGAAATGTGAGGGATTCAAAAAATTTTTTTTTTTTACAAATATTGCAAAATATTCATCAAACACAATGTGAAATATCTTAAGAAGCCAGAATGTGATTTACAAACTATCAGAAATGTGAAATTTAATATAAGAGGTTTGTTTTGTGTCAACATCAATTAATTTATGAATTATATCATAATTTGTGATGAAAGTGGGTATGCTGGGGGTCTAGGGGACACATTTAGGTCTATATTTTACCACGTCAATATGTAGAAGAAAATTTGACATAATTTGTTAGGATAAAATGGCACTGTCTATTGATATTGGTGATTTACATAGCTGCAACACCAGTTTTTAAATTAAAATTGACATTCATTTTGTTTTGTGTGGAGTGGAGGGGGGGGGGGGGGTGGTGGTGAACACCACTCTTTCTCTTACAGGATGGTAAAATGAGACAGATTTTTCCCAAAACTATTGTCTGCAGATGCAGATTTTAGTTTTATTTTGGGATTGGGGTGGTTTTTAAAGAAAGCAATGAATTCTCATGCTGAAATGACTCTTTTATCAAATGAAAGAGATAAAATGTATCTTTGGAAGGATTAGAATGTAGGCTAAAATCCGCCCTAAAATACCCCCAATCATTTTTACACACTTAGCAAACATTCCCCCACAGTTTTTGAGTAGTACCACATTCTCTCACATTATTTTAAGAGCAGTATAAAAATCTCCCTCCCGGCCTCTTACACCAAAAGGTTAAAAGGCAGTCCAAAAGGATTTAAAAACTTATGTATTTAATTTGTAAATTACATAAACACTCATCACTATTTACAAGAAAACATGCCTCAATAACTATTTATGAGCACAGTTATTTAGTTATTGGAGTTTAAGGACACTTTCAACAGCCAGTGTAACCTCATGTCGGACAGTTTTATGGGTGGAGGAAACTAAAGTGCACTGAGAGAACCACCTGGTAACAGTGAGCAATTATCCAACGTGCTAACTCCACACAAGCAAAGTTAGCATTGATTGAAGCGACAAGTGCTCGGCCTCAAGTGGTAAAAAGCTTTGGACATTTTTGTATGGCTTTAAATATACATGTACTTCTAAAAAATTAGGGGGTGGGAAGATTTTTGTTCACCATAAATTATGGAGGGACGAATTTCTGTTCACCTGAAAAAAAAACATGGGTGGGGGGTGGGATTTTTGTGCATTGTGTGAAAATGATTGTTTTTTTTTTTGGGGGGGGGGGGGGGAATTTTTGTCAGGGAAAAGTTTTGTAGGTTACCCTTCGAAAGGTTTGGGTTTGATTATAGGAAATAAGTACATGTACATTGTAAATGTACATGTATTTTGGCTTCCGACACTGATTTAATTATATTTTTTTGGATATTACACATATTTCACTTATAAATGTTCATTCGAGAACCACAGACTGAATAATACTGTTTTATTTTTGGAAAAGTTATATTTTTGGCACAGTCGGCAATAAAGGCCATATATTGCCAAAAATAATGCAGTTAAATGCATCTTGAGCAAGGGTGGCATCTAGAACTGAGAAGCACACTATAACCTCTGGCAAATGACAAATACATGTACACATGAAACCACCTTTTTAAAAAACCCTATTAACACATCTAATGAAACCATGCTTTCCCCTCATTGTACTTGTGATAGAGGGGATTCCAATTATATTCCAATCATCTCCCAAATCACCATCCAAACATTTAGCCAGAAAACCCATACTTCATTTGTATTCGCTGAACAAGCTCATTCCAATAAGGGGGCATAAGCTATGTTTTTGATGCCAAAAAATGCAAAAAAAAATAACATTGAATGGCAGTTTTGGTGAATGGTACTAGCCGGTTTTGGACATTGCATTGAGTGAATGATTAATAGAAGCTTTCTCCATATTATGATGTTAACCCTTTACCTTACATGAAAAGAAGATAGCACTTTTGAATAACTAATTGCTTTTCATTTTTTGCATCAAAAACATAGTTATGACCCCCACTGGAATGAGCTGAACGAGCTCATTCCAATGAGGGGTCATAAGCTATGTTTTTGGTGCAAAAATAATGAACATTGAATGGCAGTTTCGGTGAATGGTGCTAGCCTGTTTTTGGCCATTACATTGAGTGAGTGATTAAAAATGTTAAAAAACAATTTCTTCATTCACAGAGTATTTTGGAACATAAATTTGGGGAAAGGGGGTGGGGGGTACAGTGGGAAAAGTAACAAAGTTGCAAATGTGAATGAATGGCTTCTGTGCACAGCTACCAATATAGTAGTCTGATACTAGTGCTGTCAGGGTCCCCATGTTATAGCACAAAACTGCATTGACAATTGTCCCTCTACCACCCATACTAAACCCTTCAGCTGATGAGAAAGTTAACAACATGCACTCTCAGTTTCCTATGATTTGCTTTAGTACTGCAGCACTCAGGGTCCACTGAGTTTTTTCTGTTTTGACAACCCTGTCCTGGCTCTTCTCGCTATTTTTTTCATTGTATGTCAGTCAGTATTCCTATGTACATGTAGAATGTCACTTTCAAAATATGTGATTGCATGTCTGTCTGTCCATCATAATTCCTATGTACATGTGGACTGTCACTTTCAAGATATGTGATTGTATGTCTGTATGTCCTTCATGCAAAGTGTTGGTTTGTTTCCATTTGCACAGTTCTGCATTTTCAATAACTGGCAATTGACCCCCCCCCCCCACACACACACACCCATACACACACATACACAAATATATTAAACATTAAAGAGCACTACATTCCTGAAGCAAATATCTGAGACATCCTCACTGGATACTAGGCATGCATGTATTTTCCCTAATTTCACCCTTTTTATCAGAATGGGTGCCTGCAGGGATTAAATCCAAGGTTGTAAACAAGCTCTTGTGGGTACATGTACTTGTGGGACATGCACATCACTACAGAATCAATATTTGATGGTTTTAGGCATTTTAACAGTGCTATGCTATAACATAGGAGCAGTGCTCAGCTGGTCGACATGCTGTTGGAAAAAAAACAGTGTTTAATGTTGTGTCAGTGCCATACCAGTGACTCTAGGTGTCTTAACTGAGAAAGTGAGGCTTTTTTCACAAGAATGGCAAAACATTCATCAAGCGCAATGTGAAATATGTTCAGAAGCCAGAATGTGATTTAGAAATTATCACAAATGGGAAATTTAATATCACAAGAGGTTTGTTATATGTCAACATCAATTAATTTATGAATTTTATCATAGTTTTTGATAAAAAGGGGCATACTAGGGGGACATCTTCAATGCTATATTTTGCCACATCAGTATGTAGAAGAACATTTGACATCAGTTCTTAGGACAAAATGGTTTTGTCTATTGATATTGGTGAATTATATAGCTGCAACCCCATTTTTTGAATCAAAATTGACATTTATATGGTTTCATGGGATTGGAACACCACTCTTTGTCTTGCTGTATGGTTAAAGGAGACAATTTTTTCCTCAAAGTATTACATGCTGATGCAGATTTTAGTTTTATTTGGGGATTGGGTTAGTTTTCAAAAAAATCTACATGAATTCCTTTACATGTAGGTAACCGAGCAAAACAGAGTAGAGGCAACAGCAGTGTATACAACATCTCTAGGGGGGTCAGCAGTATTGGAGGCAACAGCAGTGTTTTAGCCATTTGACACAGTTTTGACAGTTTTCTTTAAAAGAACAAATTTCCCATGTTTTTAATTCAGTGGAAGCCAAAAGTTGAATTCTTATGCAGAAATGACTCTTTTGTCACATGAAAGAGGTGAAATGTATCTTTGAAGGATTGGGGTTGATTAAGGAAATACATAATTTGGCTTCTGAACCTAATTTAATTATTATTTTGAGAGATTATTTCACATTTAAAAATTCATTGGGGTACCACACACCTTACAATACTTTTTTATTGTTTTGAAAAGTATGTTTTTGTCATCATCAGCAATAAGGGCTATATATTGCAAGCAAATTCACATCTTGAGCAAGTGTAGCCTCCAGTGGCACACTACAGCCCCCAGCAAATGCCAAATAACAAACTATTTTACCCTACATGTACACATGATGCATTAAGAAATGTAATTAAACCATGGTTCTCCATCATAGTACTAGGGGCAGAGGTGGGGGGGGGGGGGGGTCCAGTCTTCCAACCTCTTCAAATCACCATTCAAACCCACAGCCAGAAAACCCATATTGCACTTTTATTTACTGGCATTTAGATGTTTGCCTGAATTATGCTGTTAACCCTTTACTTACATTTAACATGAACAGCTGATTACCCTTGCCCACAAACTTATTGACTTACTAATTTTTTGTGTCAAAAACATGACTTTTTACACTATTGGAATGACCTCATTCCAATGAGGGATCATAAGCTATGTGTTTGACACAAAAAAAACGAGAAAATAATGAACATGGAATGGCAATACTTGTGAATAGCACCAGCAGCTTTTGACTGTTATATTTGGTAAAGGGTTAAAAAGTGTTAAAAAATAATTTCTTCATTGAAAGAGCATTTTAGAACACAAATTTGGGGGTGGGCTACAATGGAAAAAATAACACAATAGAGTTGCAAATGTGAGTGAATGGCATTCGTGCACAGCTACCAATAAAGTAGTCTAGTACTAATAAAGTAGTCTAGTACTAAATTTTCCCTCTTATTTGATGCACGGCCCCCTGTTTTAGGGTCGGAAAAAGTTCTCTGAAGGGTTATACTTGACAAAGATATTTGAATCCCAAAATTAAAGAGATGCGATCAAATTTTGTTCAAATTGAGCGTTGTTGTCACGGACGGTTCCCATGTTACAGCACAAAACTACAGTAACAGCTGTGAATTATGTCACGTTTTTGACGAAGAGGGGTATACTGGGGGAGGGGGGGGGGGAGGGCACATTCATTGAGGGCTATTTTTTTTAAAAATGTTACCACATCAGTATAAAATTCTCATTTGTGATAGCTTTTTCGCAAGATGTTTGTTTTGTGTCAATATCAATTAATTTATGAATTACATCATAGTTTTTTGTGAAAAGGGCTATGGGGGTGGGGGTGAGGGGGGGGGGTGGTCACATTCAATGAGGCCCATTTTTTACCACATCAGTATGTGGAAGAAAATGTGACATCCGTTGTTAGGATAAATGGCAGAGTCTGTGTTGCTGAATAATATAGCTGCAACCTCAATTTTAGAAACAAAATTGACGTTCGCGTTTGTTTCGTGGGGTGGGGAGGGGAGTGGGACACAATTTCTCTAATCTATTGGAGCAATGGACGCAAAATCAGTTTAAGGACGTGTGAAAGGCATCAATAATTAGGCCACATTGAAACTCTTTTTTCAAATTTATTTCCCCTTCACCTTGTGCGAGGACAATAATAATCTATGTGAATCATTGAATTGTGATCAATCACGAAACGAACGTCAACTCAACAACTCTATTTATAGAAATGATCCGCATCGCCGATGTGAGGTCGTGTTTTCGTGGTTAACACAACGGTGAGTAACTATGAACCAAAAAGCTTGAGACGACCCTTTTCTAAATAACTAATTTGAACAAAATGACTACGTCAACTCAATAATTCTGCGGTCATATATCCGACGGAACATTTTCGAACTTGATCGAGACAATTATCCTGGAAACCCATACAATAAAAAAGAATCAAATCGGTTGACAGTTGTTCAAGTTATGGCGCTTTGAATAGTATCATTAGTATCAAGCACAAAATTTGAATAATTCTTCAGCCGTACATCAGACCGAGCCCGTTTTCGAACTCGACCAAGACATTGGTCCTTGAAACCCACGTGCCAAATATCTGTCAAATCGGTTAACGTTTGTTGAAGTATCGCGCTATCAAGCTCAGAATTAGTAGATTTTAACGAAGGGCCATAACTCTTGCGAAAAAGCGTGGACACGCCCTATTTTGCGTCATAGTGTTGCACATGATCATCACGCCACAAATCAAATATCAAAATCCGTCCAGAAAAAACTAGGTTTTTTAGCAAAAAGGGCCACCTGCCCGGCGACCGGCCCCCGCCATACCAATAGTGAAGGTTTTTTTGTTGAAACATTCGACTGAAAATAGGAAACTAAATGAATAGAATTAAATGAGTATGTCTAATGATATCACACAAAATGAAGAGAAATAGCCGGCTTATGCTTTTTAAAACTGGCAGCAATTGCTTATAAAATAATATTACTGTCTCGTTGTTGTTAATGATTCCTATTTTCCTACCGCCCCAAGAGATTCTTCTTTTAAATTGCGAGCGCGGACCAGAAGAAACGGATAAATTACCAAATAACGGCGACGTTATTTCGTAAATCCTCGACGGAACACCGGCGACGTTTTTTTTTCTCGAGTCTGGCAAATAATCGACAACATTGGTGTCATTAAATTGAGATAGGTCGGATATCACACATAAATCTGCTATTACGCACCCCTCCCCCTTATACATCCTGCAAGTATAAATATCTCAATATTAAAATGTCTTGCCTGATGTTCCCTGTATGGGTTAACTTGGAGGAAAGGGGGAAGGGGGCATATTGCTGGTTTTTAGCTCACAGAAGGGAACTTAACTTATCACTTGCCGTCCGTCGTGAACTTTACATTATTGACTTCTCCTCCCAAACTACTGGACCAAATTGAACCAAATTTGGTGTGCATGTTCCTTATCATATGTCAATTCAAGTTTGTACAAATAACCTTGCCGCGCCGAACCACAAGGAGCATTACCCTGCTAGCACCCATACATTTTTAAAAAAAATAAAAACAATCTACTTCTCCAGAACCATCATTGAGCTCCCTCTAGGAGCCCGAATTTTAACTTGGTGAAATATGAGGAAATTTCTTTAAAAAGCTTGCATATTTGGTATGAATGCTTTTGTATTTGGTGTACAACATTTCTAGAGGGGGGTGGGGGGGGGGGGGGGGCGGGGGAGAGAATTCAAGTTTGTACAAATCTGGTCCCTCAGTTAGTATTTGGGCTCTCTATTGGAGCCCAAAGTTTAACTTTGTGCAATTTGAGGAAATTTCTTTAAAAATCTTCTTCTTCAGATTCAGATCCACCAGTCAGAATCCTTTCATGTTTAGTATGCAACAACTGTCGGGGGGCCAGATTCAAGTTTGTTCAAATCGAGTCCCTGGGTTTATATTTGGACTGCCTATGGCAGCCTGAATTTTAACTTAGTGCAATATGAGGGAATTTCTTCAAAAATCTTTTTCTTCAAAATCACCAGTCAGAATCCATTCATATTTGGTATGCAACATCTTGCGGTGAGTCAGTTTCAGTTGTGTTCAAATTGGTTACCTGGGTAAATATTTTGGCTCCCTGTTTGAGCCCAAAGTTTAACTTAATGCAATGTGAGGACATTTCTTTTAAACCCCCTTTCTTCAGATCCACTGGCCAGAATTCTTTCGTATTTGTTTTTAACATCTCATGGGGGATCAGGTTCAAGTTTGTTCAATTTGATTCCCTGGCTTATTATTTGGGCTCTCTATAGGCGGGGTGGGGTGGAATGGGGAGCATGTTAGGTTTGTTCAAATCGATTCCTTAGTGTTTTTCCATAAAATTTGCCTTTCATGACTTCATTCCTTTGTAGAGTTGATGAACCATGTATAACTGAATGTGACACCAAATACTTCTTTGAACCACTTTGGCAGGTGAGCGATTCTTGCCGCTTGGGGCCTCTTATTTAGTCAAGTTGTGACGAAGTCAAAGCTCGACTTATAGTTTGGTGAATGGCGGGCGGGTGTAAACAGTTGGTTTCCGGATGATAACTTGATAATGGTTCGACCCACGTCATGAAACTCCATAGGTAGGTTGGTATTGGTGAGTGGAAGAACCCTATTTATTTTGGACTTGCTTGGCCAAAGGTCAAGGTCACAGTGACCATGAACATAGTAAATTGTAAACAATTGGTTTCCGGATGATAACTTGTCTATAGTTAAACTCACATTCATGAAACTCCATACGTAGGTAATGGTTGGCGTTCATGAGAGGAAAAATCCTATTATTTTGGACTCACTAGGTCAAAGGTCAAGGTCACAGTGACCCTGAACATAGTAAATCAAAACAATTGGTTTCCGGATGATAACTTGATAATGGTTCGCTCCACGTTCATAACACTTCATAGGTAGGGTGGCATCAGTGAGATGAAGAACCCTATTTATTTTGGCCTTGCTAGGTGAAAGGTCAAGGTCACAGTGACCTTCAACATAGTAAATTGTAAACAATTGGTTTCCAGATGCTAACTTGACTACGCTTGAAGCCACATTCATAAAACTTCATAGATAGATTGGCCTAGGTGGGTGGAAGACACCTATTTATCTTGGACTCGCTAGGTCAAAGGTCAAGGTCACAGAGACCTTGAACATAATAAATCGTAAACAACTGGTTTCCAGATGATAATTTGACAATGGTTCCACCCACGTTCATGAAACTTCATAGGCAGGTTGGCATTATTGCAAGAAAGAGCCCTATTTATTTTGAAATCAGTAGGTCAAAGGTCAAGGTCACAGTGACCCTTCACATAGTAAATTGTAAACAATTAGTTTCTGGATGATAAGATGATAATGATTAAACCCACTTTTGTATTGTCACAACTCGACATGGATCGGTGATCCTATCGGAATTATTTTTGTTTTGTGGGGGGGGGGGGGGGGGGGGGTGCCACAAGAACGCCCCCATGGCTGCGCCACCGTTCCCCCACTTGAGCAATCGTGATTAAGTGCCTTGCCCAATGACACAACGCAGTTACCCCTGCTGGGGATCGAACCGTGGATCTTTCGGCTTGATGTTAGTAGTAGATCGTGTACCCGATCGACCCACATTGGCCGGATCTCATGTGACGTCATAGGCACATGGCCCAGTTACTTCATTTTTGGTTGTCATGGTAGCGTGCGTGAGCGCCATCTTGTGACAACATCCCCATAGTGATACGTGGTCCTAGTGTGCATGCGCAGCGCGTTTTGTTGAGGTGAGCCGAGTGTACGTCGTCCATTTTGTATATCTGAGGCCGCCATCTTGGTTTCTATGGTAGCACATGGTTGCTATGTGACCCAAAACCTTCTAGTAGGAAAGGGGTGTGTTCGGAGGGTGTGTTCGATTGAATAGGGGTAATTTTAATTACAGCAAACAACCCGACAATCCCTCTTAAAATCCAAAACTACCGAGACGGACTTAGAAAACCCCCACCTGTGGTTTATAATAGTTGCACGTAGTACTAAATGAATGATGAGAGGTCTCCTGTGGATAAATTGAAGTCAACTAGAATACATCGAATTACCACAAACATTCAGCCAATCTCTCTAAACCATCAAAACAACTTTATTTAGCACGGATTCCTCAATACTGGGCTTAAGAAAGTAGCATACAGTGTTTTAATGTGCGTTTCCTGGTATGAGTAATTGTATTTGTTCGAATACTTTGTAAAATTACCCAAATAAATCCAACAGTTCTTTTACTAGTGCTGATTTCCCACTAAATATTCGGTTTCTATCTGTTGTTCTCTAGAATTCTTATTTTTTCCCAACAATAGACACATTCCTTTGTATAAGATTAACTTTATTGTTTCGGATGTGCACCATAGTCTCGGTATTTTATCTATCCTGATATTTTCTGTGGTTTATCCTATTTCCTGGCCTGTTTTGCGTTTTACTGGTCCCATTTCTGCCTATCCCAGCAGACTATTTTGTCTTGGCCGTCTCTGTGTTTGCCTTTCCTGTGTATAACGAAGTCCTCTATGATCCTCAAACCCAAAATACAATCAAGCAGGGTTAGGTATTATTCGAACGACTCGAATCTTATCGAGCAAATAAGCTTTTGTGCAGTTACTGAAAAAGTCAGTACTCGAACGACTCAAATCCCATTGAGCAGATGAGTATCGAAAGAGCGATTTCTTTTACGGTTCTTAATGCTCATCGGGGTATAGGAGGGTACCTATGACATGATGATGCAGTACTATGTATACCTGATGATAATTTAGCTCCTAGCATCTGCCCAGTTCTAGCCCTCTCCATGATCTTCATATCTCCAACACAACTATTACTGATTTTCCCAATATTGTCATTGTCTGTCCTTTGATAAGCTTTTACAGTAGTCACAAACCCTGAAGTCTTCTTCCACTCTTGCTAACCATCTCAGATTGCTCGAACGACCAGAATCCCCCGAGCAAAATTGCCTGAACGAGTGACGACTCCACGTACGACTCTTTTGCTCGTCTAGGTATTGAAGGATGGGAAGGATCTTGGGAACCAACAACGTGAAATGATCTTAGTTATTAAAATTGACGTACAATCCCGCTTATAATATAGCCTTGTTTTTGTAAAGTGTTGTTGAACCCTAATGAACCTATTTGCCATTGAATTATGATCTTTTGTCAGTTTAAAAAATGAAGGTTTGTTTTACCTTTGCTTGTCTGAAGTTTGATCCTTCCGCAATCTTTCAAGATTTCTCGATTGCCATATTTGTCGCCACATTAACATATGAACATACATGTGTGGTTCTGTGTTTATTGCATGTCGCTGTACAACACGTTTTGGCAAATTGTTATATTTCACATAACCGCTGCTATTTCTGCGATATATACCATCTCTTTCCTGAAAAATTTTGCTTGTGGCATGCAATATTTACCGAAATTAACAATATTGGGTGTGCACCATTACGTGTCACGTATTTTCATATTAAACAAACAAATTACTACAACAGTCAGTTGATCTGTGTTGTTGCATTCCATCGAGTTGACGAGATGAGATCGACCAGATCAAACGAGACGCCGCAGGCGTCGAGTTTGATCTGTCCGACCTCATCTCGTCAACGAGACTGCTATAGTAATTGGTTTATTATAGGATTGTTTATTATATGACAATTAGTAATTCTTGTTGTATTTGATTTTTCAGGTTTTATGATCAGTTTAAAATATTAATTGTCAAATAAACAAATTTCACAACAGTTAGTCGACTGTTGTAGTAATCTGTATAAAGACTAGATCAAATCAGTTCTTGACTTAGAAATATTACTTGCGTTGATTCAAAGAAAATGAATGTTTATGGCACTTTTAGATTCAATCGAATGGAATACTGCATTTGGTCTGCGCATTATTCCAGACGTTCACAGCCATAACAATGCCGAATTCCTCACAGAACTTGACTGCTGGCTTGAGAGCCTGGAATCTAGGTGTAAAAGACCTTAAATAATTTTAAATCACCGACAGTTTTTCAGGCTCTATCAAGCTGAACTAAAGTAACGAAATAACATCTATTTCGAAAGGTGAACCAATTGTTGTCTGCCTCTTATTAGCTGGTCAATTTGGTAATTCCACGCAAATATAAACTTTATCCATTGTTTTTTTTTCTCCTCTGTATAAATTTACGGTATTCAGCGTAAACTCAGAATGTCGACAGAGTTCTTGGTGTGTGTGTGTGTGTAAATCCGATTTTGTTTTGTTTTCGAGGGGTTCAGAACGAACATTCATCGAATATTTTTTCTTTATTTTAATTTCAGTCACATGTGCATGGTAATGAGAGGAGTTCAACAGAAGGGAAGTAAGACAGTAACTAGCACGATGTTAGGTGTTTTCAAAGAAGACTCAGAGACGAGAAAACAATATCTGTCTCTGTTGAAATAAATAATATTTCTGATAGTACCAGATAGTGTGGACTTTTCATTTACTTTGCATACACAGAGGTAGATTTCTTCTGCTGGGAGAATTATTTCGTATTTGTTACATATAGAGATGCGTCAACCGCGTTGTGTCCTTGGGCAAGACACTTCACTCCCATTGCACACGTGGGGCATGGTGGCGTTGTGTACTGAGGCATACTGCACGTCGATGGTGCGATCAACCAATGCTAACCCTGCTTGAGTTGAGTTAGTTGTCATGTGCCATTAACATGCCATCATAAGGAGGTCCTGTTGGCAATAGACAAAACACCAAGGCAGCCAAGCCTTGACTAGAAATCACTACTAAGCAACTGGACATGTACAGGTTGTAGTCTTGTAGGAATTCAGGACAACTGCCCAGGCCCTCAATAGTCTATAGGCTGAGGGGGGTTTCGTGTGCAAATCTTGTCCCCTAAGTTACTGTGCATTTTGTTGGAGACGAACATCCCTCATAACAGAATATCGAGGGCAACTTTTGAGAAATTGGCACTTTAATATGACCGGTCAGAAGAAATTTTTCAACGAAACAATAGGGGTATGGGTAACGAAATACTCCATATTTTCAAGACGAATTGTAACTGAGAAACCAAATACCATGCAAATTGTAGGGAAATGGTTCCTCTATACCATAAATGTATAAGGTTTCTTGAAATGTCAAAATTGACATCACCAGAGGTCAAAAGGTCACGAAGTTTGAATTTTTTTTAGAAATTTCGGTCAGGGAGATTTATCTTCTCCATTTCAGCATTCAGAAGGGATGTGACTCTGATAATCGGTTTTTTTGGTAGGGCATATACCACTTAGAAACTATAGAATCGCAAAATTGACGTACCCCATCTAGTATTTTCTGTATGGTAAACAGAAAAATAGATTTTAAAAAAAACTGACTTTACGGTATTTTTTTCCTAAAATTTGGATCATTCCTCTTTACTGGCCTATGCTGCATGGAAATGCGAAATTGTTCCAAAAAGGACTTTAGAGATGGAGGGAATATTACTAGCGACTGTTCAGCAATGGAGAAGTGGAAAATTCGAAATTCTGGAGGTGTTAGAAGTCTGATGGTCGATCGAAAGTTTGACGTCAGAGTGCATACACGGGGGATCAATCATACATAAAAATCAACTTACTAATGTTCTTGTCTGTATTGTTCGAGAACACAAGTAAATTCATCCTTTGACAACCAGACGTCCTTAAGAAAAGACACTTCATTCTGAGGCAGGAGTATAAAATTTTAACCCTTTACCTAACGTAGCGGCCAGATGTGTCCAGGAAATTAACCATTATAAGTCTTTCAAGGCTTAAACTAACTTTTTATTGCTTTGATGAAACCATTCAAATCTGGATATCATTAGAATCGGCTTGGCGAGCCGATTCTAATGATATCCATATTTTCATGGTTTTATTAAAAAATGTTTTAACATAATGGGTTAGAAATTTAAAATTTAATTTTTTTTAAAGTTGTGTTAGGTGAAGGGTTAAGAAAAATCAAACGGCAAAGGTTTCTTCGTTCCACTCAGACATAACACTGTCATTATCGTGATTCTCCAGATGGATTCCTGCAACGTGTTGTTTTTTCTGGATCTTGCGAATTACCACATCAACAGATCTTGCAGCAGGAAAGTCCCTGACTCCGACAAGCACACTCGTTCGTTGCACATTTCAAGCAATTGCACTGTAGCGCAAGTGATTCTGGGAAGAGTAGAACTCCAAGTTCGGGTTGCAGAAGGTCGTCATCCTCCCCGAAACCATAAAACGTTGGGGCAAGACGATTGGAATTTGATAGGATTGATGTCATCTGATATGTTGCGTAGTAAGCTCTCCGTATATGAAAGTGAATGACACAGCTATTAGGAGGTAGATTTTCCAGAGATGCACTTTTGCTATGATGATAAACCTGGACCCTCAATTCATCGAAGGATTTACAGTCTGTGCCTCTTTTCAGAACTTTTGTCAAATACCCTTCAGCCTTTTCGAGTACATGAGGGGCTGGCCCATCATATCGCAATCCAAATTCACTCAAATATAAAGTAGGGTCGACTTTGAGAGCAGCTTGTTTGGTACCTACTTCGCTAGTATAATCGCACCAGTTAGCGTGTGGACAGCTGGCAAAACGCACATCTCCAGTCCTATTATCGGTACCATCAGATGTATTGCAATGTACCGAATGGAGTCACCAACCCCAGCTTTAACCCACAATTCCTTAAAACCATTGTCATAAAAAACATGCCAATTGTTTAATGCGAGCACAAAGACATCAGTATCCTGAGATTGGATTATTATCCTATGCACTCCGTTCTTAACAGCATGCATGGCATGAGGAATTATCCTTTCATCGGTTTCTTCGATTTTAACGTCGAGCTCTGGAACATTCTGTGTTTCCCCATTGTGAACTAGGGTGCAAGATACTGTTTCACCAGATGGCCCATCCATACGACTAACATACATTTTCACATTATCTTTTGATTGTGCAATCGCTTTCTGGTGGAGTAGCAGCTGTAGTTTATGTTTGTTTTGACTGGATGCCCAAAACCTGTCCATCTGGTTGGGCAGTGGAGTTTCATTTTCTATCTGATTAATTTCAATTGGCGCAACATTTTGACGCCGCCTGCTTTCAGAATCTTTGATGGACTTATCCAAATATGAATCAAACACATAGTCAATTCGTGAGGAATCTTTTGCATTTTGATTGATCATTGTGAGTGCACTGTCACAGAACTGACGAAAGGTCTCAACGTCTGTCATCATGTCGACAACAGTAGCTGTATTCATATCACTGGTCACTGGTCTCGGTTTCCTTTGGTAGACGTTTCTCTAGCTCAAGTACTAGGTTGCTCTTTATAGCTTTCTTCATGATGAAATCAGAATCAAATAGATAGTTTGAGGGGGCAGAACTGTATTTTAAGATTTCTTCCATGGAGTGACCCCTATCCCTAGCGATTTCAATAAGGCGTTGCTGATGACTTCGCTGCTTTGACAGGTTTGCTTTGCCCTTTCCCACTTTTTGTGACCTTTGAATATTCACAAATGTCTTTAGATTCACTCTGTGGATAGTCATTGAGAGTCTCAAGCTCTTCTCTACAATGCGCTGAGTTCGGAATGTGCTGTATGTTTCAGATCCAATGTGCTTCACATTCAGCGGTTCATTTCTTATTTCATCTGTCATCACCTCTTGAGTGAGGATATTGTGGAGTCTGGATTCAGAATTTTTACTCGAAAACGGGTTCTCATTTCGCTCTATCACATCAAGTATACCTTGAACGTTTTTCTCACTAAAAACAGTCTCTGAATTACTGAAATTATGGTTAACAACAGAATCATATTCCGTTGTATTAACCCCACTTATCTTGCGATGGAGGCTACTGATAGCGAGACGTTCGTGGTAGATAAGTTCCCATATAGCTACAAACTGCTTCTTCCGTGTACTACCAATGATACCAGATGTACCTTTCTGTGTTTTATTGATGGTTTGTTCCAGCGCCATATCTGCACCGACCGCCTTGAATCGCCCTGCAGTCCATTGTACAACAAATTTACCGCTGAGAAATTCTGTCTCAACCTCTTTGGGAATCTGATGCATGTCTTCAAGATAGATGGAGCGCCATCGTAGATAGTTGATCGAGTCAAAGGCAGCAAATAATGGCATTAGAGCTTGAACTGTTTGTGGAGTAGCCAGTTTCCTTCTCTGTCACTTCGAATTACATTCTCAATTATGGTCATTATCTCAGTGAATATGTACCAGTATTTGAATGTTGCATTTTTGGTAACATTTTCAAGCACAAACTGGTCGAAATCGTCTATCAAAGAACCACACAATGTTTGGAACTGTCTTAGTGAAAGCTGACTCATTTCGGGGTTCCTGCTTGCAACTTGCGCCTTCAACTGAACAAGGGTCTGTAGAGCAGTTTCATGTTTCTTTGTGCTATTCTGCCTGAAAATTGCTGCCATTTGTAGGCGCACGAGAGCCTCTTTCAACACCTGCAAGCCCTTGAAGGATCTTGTGTAGTGTTTACCAGCAAGGACAGACTCTACCACATTCACCCCAAATACCGAACTCTCAATCAGAATGATATCAGCACCACTACCTCTAAGATATTTCCCAATGCATCCCAATGCAATCTTCGCCATGTGGAAGAATATCCCATACAAAGTATTATTTTCGAGAATTCTTTTGGATGATCAAGTTGAATGGAGCGCGCAACACAATAGACACCTTCATCACATGTTACTGGTAGGAGTTTTTTATTCAAAGTGTTCAAGAGTTCTTGTAAGTTCTTCATAGCTCTGAAGACTGTTTCATATTGCGTCACCGGGTAAGGTAGAACAGGGAGGAAACCAACTTTTTTCACAGTGAGATCAGCTTCTGCCAAAACGGAATTGGAAGCACTCCATGATGGCATAATTTGTTTCTGAGGTCTTATACAGATTTCATCTTGCTTTGATTCACAAATGTCAAGTCATGCTAGCATCCAGGCTATATCTTTCTCTCTTATGGATCTATGTAGAAAATTGTTAATTGATGGCGGTTCATTTGGCACTTCATATGATGGAAGTAGGTCAGCTTTCTTGCGGGACTTGTATACTTTATGCAATTTCTGACACTGTAGTTCTTCACAGAAAGATTTTGAACTATTCTGGATGTTCGTTTCAGTCGCTCTTGGCTTCAGCCTTTCAAGTCCATTGTCATCTTGGAACAACACAAAAACTGTGTCATGACTGCCTTCTGTCCCTGACAGTGTGGCAACTTCATGGCCGAAATTGTCGAATGTAGCTATAGTGAACTGGTCAACGTTAAAGTGAGATGGGAGGGGAACGCCGCATCCACTAGAATCAATTGTATACCTTGCTAAATTGTTCTGTAAACACTGAACTCATCATAACTGATGCTTAATCCAAGGCGATTCATACATTTTATTAGAGTAGCTCCTTTGCGTGCATCATAGATAGCAACACTGTTCAGAATGTGAAGAGGTGTTCTCTTTCTCCCTCTGTGCATCATATAATACATGACTTGGAATAGGGTTAACATCCGCCTACATTTTGTTTCACTACACTTTGAATCAGATGCATCACTAGTATCATCTTCAGTTTCGTCCCTTAGATTTTCACAAACTTCTTCGAAAGAATCAGAATTGAAGTTGTACAATACTGAGAGGAATGTTAGAAGAGGTATTGGGATGTACATATGCTTGAACGAGCTTCGTAAATCTGAGGCATCGCAGAATATGTCCTCAAGACCGAAGTCAAACTCAAGAAGAGACTGTCTGATTTGTTGTGGTGCCTCCCGTATGGGATCACTTGATCTTACAGTTTCAACTAAAGTTTCCTGGGAGATGCTTCCGCTGAAGCACAGAACAGATTTATTTACTCGACTAGGTTGACTGAATCCAATACTCTCTCCGAAGCGACCACAAAGTAGAACTTTCATTTCTCTGTTGGTGACACTGATACCACACGTTTCAAGTATTTGATTCATTGAGTCTCTGATATAACTGAGTTCGAACCCAACACCTAATCGAAGATCACTCTCTATATCTGCTGCAACTGTCTCCCAAGCCCTTTGCTTGGCACTGGTAGACGAATCTTGTTCTGGCGATTTTGTCTTTGATCGTTCATATTGTTTTATGCAGTTGTTTATACAAATTTTGTGACAGTATATATCAGCACCGAACACTGCATTTTCATCTTGTAAGTCACGTGCGTGTGTAGACATCATCATGCATAGAGGATGCCGCTTCCAGAAACTTCTGAGCTCTACCTGACTCTGATATTCTGTATTTCTCATAAACTTGCTGGTGTTTGACGTGGCCACAAACAACACATATTCGCTCATATATATCAAGCGGGTGACTTGGTCCAGGCCGAGGGCGAGGAGTTACCTCTGACCTCGAAGGGCGGCTAGACCTGCTTTGAGGCTCATCAGCACATATGTCACGTGAACATGTTGTGTCCTTCAGACTGTCCAGAGATTTTCTGAGAGTGTATTTTTTGTAGCAGTCATTACTCATGTGATAGACAAAACTGGCATCGTCACCTCCAAGTCCTTTCAGTCATTTATGCGCAACATCATCTCTTATTACAGCAGCTTCGCGTATTCTTTTCCTTCCATTTACAGTACTTGTGGTGGACAGTTTTTTGTAGTCTGGCAAATAATACACAAATCACTGTTGACACTATCCGATAAACGTGATGCTGACGTCATAAGCGCTAGGGAACCCAACTCCATTATGTTAAGATATTCTTGATTCTTATTTTAGTTCGCACCATTCACCATTGAACCTGTGAATAAAAGATTTGAGATTGAAAGAGGAATTAGTCAATAGGCTGTCCCCTAAGTCACTATGCATTTTATTGAAGGTGAACATCCCCCATAACAGAACATCTCTCAGTCATGCAACTTTTGAGAAAATGGCACTTCAATACGACCAGTCAGAGGATATTTTTCGACGATTTTTGGATTTGGCATATGGGGAGGGGAGTCACGTCTTGTAAAATGGAATGTCATCACTTTCAAAGAATTTCAGCTTTACAATTGGAACTTGTACAGTGGATCCTGCCTTGAAAATAGTCCCAAAGACTGGTGGTCTTCCAAGACAGGTCATTTGGAATGTAATTGCATTAGTTTGGGTGATGAACCGGTGGTCTCTCAAGAAACCTTCCCTGTTTGATTTTTTTAAATTTTATACTCATGCCTCAGAATGAAGTGTCTTATCTTAAGGAAGCCTGGTTGTCAAAGGATGAATTTACTTGTGTTCTCGAACAATACAGACAAGAACATTAGTAAGTTGATTTTTATGTATGATTGATCCCCCGTGTATGCACTCTGACGTCAAACTTTCGAGCGACCATCAGACTTCTTACACCTCCAGAATTTCGAATTTTCCACTTCTCCATCGCTGAACAGTCGCTAGTAATATTCCCTCCATCTCTAAAGTCCTTTTTTGAGGACAATTTCACATTTCTGTGCAGTAAGACCAGTAAGGAGGAATGATCCAAATTATAAGAAAAAAATACCGAAAATTCAGTTTTTTGGGAAAATCTTTTTTTCCCCGTTTGCCACACAAAATATACTGGATGAGGTACATCAATTTTGCGATCCTATAGCTTCTAAGTGGTATCTGCCCTTCCTAAAAACCGATTATCAGAGTCACATCCCTTCTGAATGCTGAAATAGAGAAGATAAATCTCCCTGACCGAAATTTCTAAAAAAAAAATCAAACTTCGTGACTTTTTTACCTCTGGTGATGTCAATTTTGACATTTCAAGAAACCTTATACATTTATGGCATAGAGAAACCATTTCCCTACAATTTGCATGGTGTTTGGTTTCTCAGTTACAATCGTTTTGAAAATATGGAGTATTTCGTTACCCATACCCCTATTTTTTGGTTGAAAAATTTCCTCTGACCGGTCATATTAGAGTGTCAATTTCTCAAAAGTTGCCCAGGTTTTGAGATGTCTACCCTCCATATTCTGTTATGAGGGATGTTCGTCACCAATAAAATGCATAGTAATTTAAGGGACAAGATTTGCACACGAAACCCCCATCAGCCTAAGGACTAAAAGGGATAACTAAACTGAAATGAAAATTAGTCACTTCTGTCATCAAAAATGAACACTTCAGCTGCTATCAAGCCTCAACAAGGCTTTATAAATACAGATTGTTTCGGTATTCAGTGATTGGTTCGGTTCGTTTTTTAGGTATCCCCATGATATCGGTATCTGGTCTGTTTTCGATATATTGCCCATCTCTAGTTACATACAGGTACGGTGGAATCAAAGACAGGAGGGTGCACATGCACGTACCCACTCTTTTCCACAGACTCACTAAATGATCAAATAATGAGCATGTTCAAAATACAAAAAATAGATTACCTGTAAATGTAAACAAAATTAGAACCCGAGGCCGTTGTTTCTTCTCCAACCATCTTCTAACTCAAAAGTTAACCTTTGTGATGGTAGATGGTTGACATTAAAGAAATAGGCCGAATGATAACCAAACAGTTGCATTCGCACTAGAGAGAGATCGGGAATACGGTACAGTCATCGTGAAGTGATCGTAATCCAGGCGTGGGCAGTGATGTCCACGCAAGCGTTTACCAGATAATACAAATCATCAGCAGCAAAATTTCAATTAATGAAGAACCGGGTTGTACCCGATGCTTCATTAATTACATTTTTGTTGATTATTCCTATAATTAGTATTTGGAATCTAATATTATTGCATCCGTGGAAACATTTCCCACCCGTGGAAAGTGACCAGTCCATGGCTGTTGTACTGTACACATTTTGTAATATACGATGATTAGCGACCCCTGCCGTCCCAGAACGGGAAGCCTCGCCTGTGCATAGCGATTCCATATCAAGGGAGATAATCAAAATTGGAATTTGTAGCTGAACACAATTAGAGGACAGAAATACAGACTTCCCATTTATATAATAGATTAACTATTGCGTAAGTGACATGACACAAAAAGAGGTCGTCAGCCGTATAGAAGGCATGTGCATGTCCCGGGCCTCACCCTCTTCCCCTTATACACATACTTTTTTTTTAATCCTTTATCCAACGTTTTTTTTTTTTTTCTTGAAATTTTTCCAAAAATTAAAAAAAAACATTATGTAACCTCTCATTGGAACGAATGCGACAATGTTTGGTGGTAATATTCTGCTTTATTCCAGAAAATCGGCAATTTGTGTCACATTCTGCACTACTCTGAATCCAGATGTGGGTCGCCATTAAAAGTTTCAGAGGATGATACACGCGGAATAATTCAAAAGGCAATGCTTGAGAGCTAAATGAGGTTACGAAAATTGATGGATGTGTTCGATCACCTCCGAGAACTAAACGTAGTCGGACTGCGATGTGTTCGATCTATCGGGAATGCCACCTACAACAGAACCCATTTTTAGAACAGGCCACCGCTTTTTACGAACATCGGAAATTTTGTCAAGTCATGTAAAGATTTATGTTACTGATTTATATTACTGCGATCAGTTCGGGAAGTTGTGTGCGAGACAGATAGATAGATAACTTTATTCAGAAGTACACAAAAGCAAACAATACAATGCATGTTAATAACTATTCTGGTAAAAAAATGTATACCGCTAGGGGATACCATAGCCAGATTGGCTGTCTTCCTGGTATTACCTCAAGAACAAAGAGAAACAATATGTGCGACATTAATACAGAAGCGAATACTGATAAGTGATCAATTCGCTGTATGGACGGCTCCGGAAAGATGGGAGCGCCATGCAAGGTAAATGCAGGGTGAATGCAAGATAGATGCAAGGTCGATCTCGATGGTAATTACAAGTCACATCCATCCTTTGAACAACTCACTGAACAAAAAAATTGAGAAAGAAGGTAATACAGACTAGGAATAATTTTAAGAATAATACAATACCATACCATACCATACTGTACCGTACCGTACCGTACCGTACCGTACCGTACCGTACCATACAGCACAGCACAGCACCGTACCATACAGCACCGCTCCGTACAGAAACGTACAGTACCGTACCATGCCATACCATACCGCACCATACCATACAATACCGTACCGTACCATACCATACAGAACTGCAGCATACCACCCACACTATACTATAAAATACTATAATATGTTATACCAAACTAAATTATATCCCACTATACCATACGATACTATGCCATTACTACACTACGGTACAGTAGAAATCATTACTATACTACAATATACCACACTATGCTATACTAACTCTCACTATCTTATACTATACCATACCGTACCGTACCATACCATACCATACCATACCATACCATACCATATCATACTATGTTGGGGATAAATTACTAAAGCGGTTAAGCGGCGAGCTACCGTTTTACATAGCACAGTGATAGTTGGTCAAAACAGGATGTTTGTTAGACGAGGCCCCCCAGATGCAGCAAGAATGAGTATAAATATGGGCTACATAAGCGTCCAAAGTAAAATTAGTACAATAGCCTTGTTGCAATTAAATAGCACATTCCGGGCAGTACGGGTTATCTCACTCTATCGTTTGGGAATAGGATGATATGAGCATAGAAATTAATCTTTTTTTAAACATACTTCTATTAGTTAATAAGCGTACTTCATGATTATGTTCATTCCACATTTTGGAGTATAAGTATGATGGGGGATTGTCTAGTATATCTGTTAGTTTGTTGATCTACAGTTTCGAAGAAATCATTGAAAGAGACAGGTAAGTTACCCCAATCCCAATCGTGTACAAAAAGTAACGCGTGCAATTTAAACAAGTCGTTCACTTTCAAAATCTTCTCCTTATAGAACAAGGGGTCTGTATGTGCATTAAATATCCTGTTGTTTATAACTCTCAGCGATCGTTTCTGCATCAATAGGAGCTTACTAGTCAATTTTGAATTACCCCATGCACGGATTCCATACACCAAATAGCTGTTGGACCAAAGCATAATAAAGCGTCTTCATGGCATTGTGCGGCTGAATAGCTATGATCTTACTGAGTGCGTAATTCGCACGCGCAATTTTGGCACAGAGCTGCGAAATATGAGTTTTGAAGGATAATTTATCATCCAGATTAATTCCCAAGAACTGCAGTGGCTTATCATCTTTATCAGAGCTCACTCTATTTATAGTTTGACTGTTTATAATAACATTATTATGGATTTCTTTACTTTGCCCGAGACCCATTACAATGAAATTTGTTTTTTTGGCATTGACTGCTAACCTATTTCTGAACACCATTTGAATATATCCTCTAATTCAGTATTCGTATCAATTACTGCTTTGTCAACGTTTGGGACCGAAGAGTGTCGTCGGCAAAAGAAAAAAGATAAAGTTCAGTTGAGTAACTCATGTCATTGATATATAACCGGAATAGGAGCGGTACTAACACCGAACCCTGTGGTATACTACGTTTAATGTTCAGTGAGTCTGATTTTTGGTCGCCAAAAATGACATATTGTTGTCTGTCCGAGAGATAGCCTTTAAACCAGTCGTACGAACGAATTATTTACAATATGAGCTATAGGTGCTGCAATGAGGTTTATGGTATGCTTAAGTAGAAACGAGTTGATACTATCACAGTCTTCGCTCATTTTGGGTTTCATGGAAATTACTAAATTGATTATTTCGTGGGTTGTAATAAGACCCATGAAAACGTTATTTGGAAAATGTCTCTTCAAGTAATCGAGAAATTATTTTATTCGTCTTAGATATTTGCTCACTAGTTCATTCGCCTATACCCGCAAAGAAAATATTAAATTCTTCAGCTATTTCTTGAGGGTCGCTAATTTCGTTATCATTTTGAACAAAAAAGGAGGGCAATCTATTTGTACGTTTGGATTTATTGATAATTCTATTCGGGATTTCCCAGGTTTTACGCATGTTGTGTTTATTTTCCTCAGGAATCTTTTTATAGTAAATTGCTTTGCATTTTTTTGTTACTCTATTAAATATTCTTCTGTAGTTTTTATAATTTTGGATATTTCTGTCATTGGGACAATGCAACTTTGTAAAATACAGATGAAATTATCAGCCCTCTTGACATCCAGGGTTGGCGCTTAATAAATTTTTCGTCTGTCGGACATGCGTCATGGAAAAAGCCTTTTCAAAGGAATCGAGATAAATATCAATGAAATTACTGTAGCTGAAATCGGGCAGTTTTCTCCAGTAACAGTAATGAAATCATGCTCTTCTAAGAGCGATTTAAAATATTCAATACTCTCCGGGTTTATCTTCCTTGTTACACGAATATTCGTTTCATCGTTTTCACGGGGTTATTTTCTAAATAAAATATGCCAAAGTGGTCTGAGACGTCGGTCAATACTATACTGGCCGATGCAGAACGTATATTATTAGAAAATATATGACCAATAATCGTTGCAGAGTGATGAGTCACTCTCGTGGGTTTGGTAATGACTGGTAAAAAGCCCTTACTACACATATTCTTCATTTTTCCGATCGGTTCCCATTTTTAAAAGGTCCATATTGAAGTCTCCCATAATGTATGACAGTTTATTTTCATGGTTCAATTTGTCGGTTATTTCATTCATCCTTGACAAAAAGAGGCCCATATCCAGAGGGGTATTTGGTCTGTATATGAATCCCACTATTCTTCTAGATTTTTTTATTTCAATAAAGAGCGACTCCAAAACATGCGGAATGAAGACAGAGAGGTCATGCCGAATTTTATATTCAATGCCTTCTTTAACAAATAGGCCTTCACCTCCTCTTCCGCCGTCATTGTCGGATCGGTTATTGTTAATTAATGGTTGATATCCGGGAAGAGTATATGATGTATTATTCGGAATATGAAATATTTCGGAAAGTCCAATGATGTCAAAATCATTCTTCGAATGAAGCAAATTAAATAATAAATCATTTAGAGCATCCCAGTGAGCACTAAGGCTTTGGCAGTTTATGTGAAACAGAGATAACACTTTCTTCAAATGGGTGTACTTTGTACGAAAATTTTCAGGGGAGTAGTAACTGCATTCGCAACAAATGTTCTTAAAGAGGGAATCTTCTCCACCATCTTCAGTACTATTTCTTTCATTACACTGATTAATAAAGTCGACCTTTGCGTGCATCTGGTCTTCGTCCAGAGTTATACTACCCGCCATTGATTACAAAGGGGCCACCGGGATCAAAACTTGCATAGGACTCTGCGGTATATTGATGAGCGACCACTCTTACAAACGTATGAGATTTATATCACTATTGCGTTCTTCGGGGAATGGGGTGTTTTGGGTAAGGGGGTTAGCCGCGGGATCGTTGGTCGGTTTGCGGTGCGGCAAAAATGCCTTTGCATTTGCGTATTTCGCGGAGTCGGAGGTCAAATAAGCTGGGAGAGTCTCCAAAAACGTGAGAGGAAGGAGTGTCACCTACAACAAAGCCCGTTAGTTCATCTCTGAGAACAAAAATTGCGATGCATTTAATCGAAATGCCAGCTATTGACAAAACCGTGCTCAGCATGAGTCTACCCATAGTTTATATAAACTTCTCAAGCTGAGCTGATATGCGCGCTTATAGAAGTTGGTGTGAAATAATTATAATCTTTTATTATTATATTATAATTATTACAAACAAAAACATACCCTTCTGTTTTCCTCGATCGGATCATCATGGCCGGTCAGAGCGCAAAGGTGGTGGGGGAGGGGGGGTACTACCCCCGGGACCCGAATTTTTTTTTTTGGGGGGGGGGGTAGGTTTGGCCCAGGAGTCTTGGGTTAGGCCTCCCTCCAAGCCGAACTTGGCCTGAAAGACTATTTTAATTTTTTGGTTTGGTACGTCCTTTCAAAGGACGCATCAAACCAAAAAATTAAAATACAGGCCATGTTAGTGCTCGCCCCCCCCCCCCCGCCCCACTAACCACCCCCCCCACCTCTCCGAGTTCTGATTCCTGTGCCAACAGTTAAGAAGGGAGCTGTATCGTGAATGGATCTTTGCACCTGACAAACAGTTGTAATTTTGGACTGCACGGTTCATGAGGTAACACATTTATTAAATCAACTTGACGTAATAAAGTTATCACTTCAAGAATTGTGCAGTCAAAATCTATAACTCTTGGTCCCTGGATACTCACTGATAAATTTCGAAATTTGAAACATGTTGCTTGACGACCAGAAAATAACGTGAAGTTTTATCCCAAAAGCCGTCAGAAGTTTCCATTTAATAACTGATTTCAAATTTTTTTTTGGGGTGGGGTGGGGGGGACGACCCCCACCCCCTAGCATCGACTTCGACACTCACGACAGATGCCTTCATTATCAGGACACTTTTCAAAGGGGCCCGTCACAGAATTAACCCTGGGGCACGAATTTCCTCTCCCCCGCCCTGCCGATCATGCACTTAGTTACAGAAGATAAAATGCGACAAAAATCCTTTGTCGAATGAAGCTTAACCCTATAAAGTCTAAATATTAACATTTCAAGCTGCAATATTTTTTTCTTATAATGCCCTTTGTAGGTGTTAAACCAATTTTATCACACTCAGCTCTGTCAACCAAGACTGAATGGGTTATGAATCTTGAGATTTTGGAATATTGACACCAGCGTGCAAAGGGTTAATAAGGGGAGTTAATATGATGATTATCACCAGGGACGTGGCTAGAGGTTTCCGAATAGGGGTGTGTAGGCCGTAGGGTAGTGAATTTCCAACTAGAGGGAGTGACCGGGAGGGGGAACTCCCCTCCCGGTCCCTCCCCCTAGTTGGAAATTCACTACCGAGAAACATTTTCAAAATGAATTCATGAAAGGGGGCATAAAATTGATCCTAGTAACTGAAATGCCAACACATTTATGAAAGAATTATCAGTTTGTTATTATTATCTGGTATTATTCTGGGAATTGAATATGTAGTAAACAAATGCCCAAGCTGAGAACTTAATTCACACTGTCCTAACATTAAAACACAACTTATGCAGGAATGATCAGTTTTCGATGTTTCATCATTTTGTAACTGTGAATGATGGATTTAACTCAGGATAACGATTTTACATGATGTGATTTTCTTGAAGTGCATCACGAGGATTTGTTTTATTACGATAAGGAAACGTGCTATAGAAATTCCACACCGATTGGCATCATGTATACGTATGAAGCTCGATAATGCGTACACTGTAGTTGTAAATAGTAACAGTTGGACGTTTTGCCGATTTGAAACCGAGTTGGCAATTTGGGTAGTAAAGGAGACCAGCATCCAGAAAGATGGAATTTCCAACTCTTCATGACTTGCTCTCCAAATTTTCCAACTATAGGAAATTTTTTGCCGGGTTGGGGGGTGGGGGTTGACACCCCCGCCATGTCGCCACGTCCCGTATTATCACAATGCCAGCCACATTATCACACAAAACCCGTGTTGGGGTTGATGTTGTATTTGTTTGTAATGTCGAGTTTTGTGTTGTAGAGAGAGACGGAGATAGAGTTTGCAGTGGCTAATTTTTGCATAGTAGTCGAAGTGGTTAGTGTAGTCGTTGTGTTTGTTGGTGGTGTAGTTGTTGTCTTTGGTGAAGTTGTCTCTCTACAACACACACTTCGGCAACACAAACGACTACTACATCAACTACTATACGAACAACTACTACACCAACTACTATACGAACAACTACTACACCAACTACTATACGAACAACTACAATACGAACAACTACTACACCAACTACTATACGAATAACTACTACATCAACTACTATACGAACTACTACACCAACTACTATGCGAATAACTACTACACCAACTACTATACGAACAACTACTACACCAACTACTATACGAACAACTACAATACGAACAACTACTACACCAACTACTATACGAATAACTACTACATCAACTACTATACGAACTACTACACCAACTACTATGCGAATAACTACTACACCAACTACTATACGAATAACTACTACACCAACTACTATACGATCAACTACTACACCAACTACTATACGAACAACTACTACACCAACTACTATACGAACAACTACTACACCAACTACTATACGAACAACTACTACACCAACTACTATACGAACAACTGCTACACCAACTACTATACGAACAACTACTACACCAACTACTATACGAATAACTACTACACCAACTACTATACGAACTACTACACCAACTACTATACGAATAACTACTACACCAACTACTATACGATCAACTAAACACCAACTACTATACGAACAACTACTACACCAACTACTATACGAACAACTACTACACCAACTACTATACGAACAACTACTACACCAACTACTATACGAACAACTGCTACACCAACTACTATACGAACAACTACTACACCAACTACTATACGATCAACTACTACACCAACTACTATACGAACAACTACTACACCAACTACTATACGAACAACTACTACACCATCTACTATACGAACAACTGCTACACCAACTACTATACGAATAACTACTACACCAACACTGAACACTACTCCATACCACAAGTAATACATAAACAACTATCTTAACTGGTGGAGTGCTAGAAGCCCATATTTGGGCTTTACTATGAAGTGCAGATGCTACCAATAAAGGCTATTGTTATCTGGTTGTGCTTCGTATTATCTTTAAAGTGAAAATATTTAGTCTGTATGGATTTGCCTTGTTATAATTTACGAGAGAGTGCCTATAGGCACTCTCCCGTCAAATGTGACAAGGCAAACGACACATGATCAAGTTTTACCGACCAAAAATAATTCAGAGCTCTACCAGCTAATAGTCGCAATTACACCCTCAACGTCCACAAACCGCCATTCTCTTAAGCCCACATTAGTTTACACCAGTCACAAATAGTCCCGAAACCACTGTCATTTTCAGTCACCCAACTGTACCCACCAGGCCCTCCAAATCCCCACTGTCTTCAGTGCACCGAAGTTCTCAAAACACTCTTGTCATAAAGGCAATGATCTGGGAGCTAGGGGCTATAGGGGCGATGGGAGCTAAGATCGAGAAGCCTGCATGTGCTAAGAGAACCATACAGGATCTATGAATCGTGAAGGGTCTTTTACACTACTGGACCACACTACATAACAATCGATTGTAGGGAAGCAGCATAACACCCACAAAATGGTACAGTATATGGCTCTTGATAGTTTAGTGGATATCCCAAGGCTAAACTAGACCGAACTGGACAGTACACCAACAATATGCATATAATGGCCATACTAAACTACCATCCCAGAGAACCACACAAATCCAACAACTCTGGAATTACGCACTGGCCAAAGCAATAACATGATGGCATGAGGAATTTGATGGGTTGGTTCTACCAAGCTCTAAGAGGAGGCCAACAAGGGCGCAGATTGTTCGTGCGGTACCACCATATCATTCCGGTACGAAAAAGCTGACCCAAACAACGTAATATCGCATTGAGCAATGGACATTTCCGACATTAATGAGGATCGACTTCTTTGTGACTTCGCATGCGCGATGGTGTCATTGACAACGTCAACCTAATTAATATGTACTAATTAGGATTAATGAACAGCAAATTCGGACATCTGTATGTCCTAAATATGAGTAACTATAACAGCTAATTTGGACATTCGTATACCCCCAATTATGACTTGATATGTCGCAATTAGGGGGTACTAACAGCTAATTAGGACATCAGTGAGAGTCCAAAATAGGAGTTACCAACATCTAATTATGACATCCTTATATTGGAATTTGGACGTGGTAGGAGTTACCATCAATTAATCAGGACGTTCGGAGTTGCAAGCGTCAAAATATCCTCCAATTGACAGTCCATCCCATGATATTGGGAGGGCACACCGCCCCATGTACCCTGTTTGAATTGTATGTACCTTGAGCCTTAGGCCCTGCAAAGGTTCGATACGAGTTAGAAATTTAAGCTGATATTCGGTTCGGTTCGGTTCGAAATCGACTGCCCGCTTAGTTTTCCTTCGAATCTTTTCGCTGGAATTTCGCTTGCTATCCGTCATCTCAGTCGTCTCACAAAACGTAAAGCCGAGCTAGAAATCGTACATAAATAATGTTGAAAATAAAGACTTGAGTGTAATTTCCGCTATATTACCATAAAACGCATCTGTTCCCATGTCACTACTATCCATGCTAATTAAGGTTTCAGTAGTCACTACCCCTGCTGAAGGCAAATGCAAAGTTCCCAAGCAATATCGACGATGAGTGCCTGGCCCCGCGCAGTTCCCTATACAGAATTCTCGCACACGTTTCTGAACAAAAATCCTTACGAAAACTAATTCCGCTGTGTTTTCTATCGTTTGAACAAATACCACAAACTGAGATCCATACAGTGAAGGAGAACAAAACCTAGACTATTGAACTGAAGCCTTTATTCATTGATTCTCCAAGTGATAACTGGTAGGGTGGTGAGTCTCTGTCCGGGCTCAAAGCTTTATTCAATGATAAATGACAACCCGCGTGCGAAAAGGCAGGGAATTACTCGTTCTGAGACGATGAAATACACACATTAAAAAAAAAAAAAAAAAAAAAAAAAAACAGGCGGCAGTTCTTTTTCGATGTCCGAGTTTACTCTTGAACTCCATTGAAAATGTGATAGGGAAGGCGGGGGAAAGGGTGATTCCTTGACCTAACGTGAGCTAACCCTGTGTCTTCTAAAACAGGGGGCAGACACTATACACCCCAGTCTCCCCAAAATACCAAAACGTGCATTGAATTTTAAGAAAAAAAATAAGATTCGTTTTGTTATTTTTTGTTGGACGTATGCCGAACGGTCGCAGTCAACATAAAGCAATGAGTAAATTGTTTTCTCCCACGAAAGTTAAACTAAACGCGTGCACTCATGTATGTTGTTACATGATAATTGTCTATTTATACGTGACTTATCTGAAGGGTAAGGTGAAGTTTGGCAGTACTTCTGTCGTAGGGAGGGATAACACGAGATTGCGCGAGTTCACCGAGAGGTCATACTTTAACGTAACGGGAGGACGGTAACATGCATGTACGTGTACATGTACAATTAAGCCCCAATCTGATTTCACCTGGCATTTACGTTATTGTAAGTGTATGTTTTATATGTGTTTATAATCAATAGCATGAGTTGTGGTTATGACACATAGTGTTAGTATGGATGACACGCATGGGGTCGAGTAGGGAGGGCGTGTTATCCCTCCCTACGACAGAAGAAGACATAATTAAAGTCAAACTTCACCTTACCCTTCAGGTAAGTCTCGTTTAACTGGACAATTCTGTCTTCTCCCGTCTCCGTACGAGATTCCACGAGATGTTTAACGCAGTCCTCGAAGTTTCTCAAAATAAAACCCGTGAGAAAACTCAAGAAACACCTAACGTAATTATATCAGTGTTTGAGAGTAATTTCGTGTTTAGTTTTGCATCTGCTGGAGCTATACAGTATATCCTACCTAATTTTGTTTGAATGTTGATAGCAAGGAGGATGCAAATTCGCCTTCCTTGGTAATGGGTTTTTGTAAAACTTTGTGAAAGTGGTTTCTCGGAACCAGCCTACAGTAGACAGTATAGTTGATACCGGCACCAAATTGTGTGCCGCCGATGAGGAAGAGGCCGACCTTGTACTATGTGGTGTAAACAATGACATGTCCACTCCAGCCATTGCAAGTCCTGTTTTAATCCAACGTGGAATGATCGATTTTTTGACTGGTTTGTGTGACTGTACATAGCTTATGAACAGTTGTTGTATATCCTTTCTCAACTGACAAGTATTCAGTAAATATTTTTGTAACGTAATGTACACACACAAGTCCTTATCATCCGGAAACTGATGAAGTTCTATGGTTCTGATGTGTTTGCCCGGCCGACTTTGTTTAACTAAGTCTGTAATGTGTATCAAATCGTAAGTGTTAAACTGTATAATATCAGTTATTTTCAATAAATGTAAGGTTTGAACCCTCTGTGCTGTTAATAAGGCCAAAAACAGCTAACTTAATGGTTAACAATTTTAGCGATGTGCTGTCAGTAATAGTGATTGATTGTATCCAGTTCAAAACTGGTTGTCCCAGACTTTTGGGAATAGCTGGCCTGAGTTGGAAAACTCCACGAAGAAAACGCATTACTAAAGGGTGACTGCCAATAGTTTTCCCGTCATCAGTTGGTAAAAAAGTTGCCAGTGTGCTGCGAGCTGTATTAATTGCACTATATTGCAGACCTTTGTCAAATAATACGGTAAGAAATTCCAAGACCATACCTATAGGTGGTGACAGTGTATTGACACCCCTTTCACCACAAAACTTTTGCCACTGACCGATGTAAGTTTGATACTGTTTGTTTGTTGGGTGTCGCCATGACGACATGAGGATGTCAGCAGCTCGTGTTGAAATCTTCAATGGGTGACGTTCGTTCTTGTAGGGCAGTGTCAGTGTGTATTTTCCCCTAGGTAAAAGAAAAGGGCAGTCTATAAGTTTTCTGGTGAGTTTTGAGAACCACGATTGTGTGGTCCAAAAAGGGCTATCACCAAAGCCTTCGTTTCATCCCGGTCAATTTTTTGCAAACTTTTTCCCAACAAGTTAAATGGTGGAAAGATGTAGACCAATGTGTGATACCATGGGAAGAAAATGCATCAATGGGTCTGGCTGCCAGGCAGCATATTGCGCCACTTGATAATTTAGTCTGGATGCAAAAAGGTCAATCTCGGGGATGCCCCATCATCCCGGCCCATGTTAGAGTAAGTTTGCGAAAGGTGAGTGGATCTAATTTCCATTCAGTATTATCATGATGAAGTCGACTTTGGTGATCTGCATCGACATTAAGAGCACCTGGGATATAAGTCGCCGATAACCACACTTTTATATACAAAGCCCAGTGACACATTTTTGAGCCAGACGATTACAAGTATGTTTGGTTCCACCCATGTTACTGATATATGCTACTGTGGTTGTGTTGTGCTTGTTGGTGATCGTGTTGCAGAATGATTGCAAAGTTAGCCAAACTGCTAAAAGCTCTTTAACATTTATGTTGGGGTCTGCTTCCTGTTCTGACCACCGCCCCCTTGATTTTTTGTGTTCCAAAAACACCACCCCATTCAAGGTTTGAAGTACCTGATCGCAGAATGATCTCATGGTTGCCATTGGAAACAGGGGAATTGGATTTTGTTATATGGTCTATCCAGTATCTCAGGTCATCCTGGACTGCTGGAGAGATGCTCATTAACTGGATGAAATTACCACGTGCTTGTTGTAGGGCATGAGTTTTAGCATTGTCTAAATTATAATAAAAATGTTTTCCGAACTGAAGCCCCGGAAAACTTGCAACCATTTTGCCTACCAATTCAGCTACACTCTGGATTGGAGCCT
Source organism: Pictodentalium vernedei (assembly GCA_031216915.1). Classification (NCBI taxonomy): domain Eukaryota; kingdom Metazoa; phylum Mollusca; class Scaphopoda; order Dentaliida; family Dentaliidae; genus Pictodentalium; species Pictodentalium vernedei. The sequence continues at coordinate 113,157,777 of CM062292.1, read as the reverse complement.
GATCCCTGAGAAATAACTGCATGCATAACGTTCGAATGTCAGTAGATTTCTCAGGTTTCAGTGAGACGGTCATTGTAGTGGAATCCAAAATGAACCCCACGTATATACAGTACGTGGAGAGTGGACTGTAACTAAATCACCCGTGGATTGGAGTTATCACCCAAAGTATTCCTTTCAAATTCTGTGCATATGGACAAAAAACACAAGCAATGTTTCAGCCAATGGACCTCCGGGTTTAACCCGGAGGTCCATTGGCTGGAACTTTGCTTGTGCTTGTTTTGCTTTGCAACAAATTTGCAATTATTGCTTGGGTGGAATCCCCACTCCACGGGTGATTTAGTGATAATACACTCTCCACGTACTGTAAGTGTGTGTGAGGGTTCCAGATGAGATTCCTCAGGGTGAATTATAAACCCGGGCCGAGGCCCAGATTAACAGTGTCCCGAATGTTATTGCAACAATCTTCATAATCTTCACCCACCAGACAGGTGTCGTCTATGTAAGATGCATTTAAATGAACAAGAGATCGAAGATGAGCATAAAACACATTAGAAATGTTTGTGAAAATACGAGGTCCTGAAGAGAGCCTATTTGGGAGAACACAAAATTGGTATTTTATTCCTTCCCCAAAAAATCTCAAAAATGTGTGGTGACTGTCCTTTATTGGTAAAGAATAATAGGCGTCTTTCCAATCGACAGATGCCATGTAACAGCCCGGTGTCATGAGTCTGGGGGCAGATTGTAGACTTTGCATTTTGAAATGTTTCTTGTCAACATGTTCATTAACTTGTTTCAAGTTCAAAATGAGTCTGAATGACCCATCTTTTTCAGGTCGAATAAAGACAGTTAAAATATATTCTCCAATGCAATCGGATGTTGCTGATTTTATAACACCTTTCGCCAAAAGTTTCTTAATCTCTTGAGAAATAATTTCATGTTCTTGAAGACTGAAGTTAATCGTGCGTGGCAGTGAGCACTGTGTCGGTTGGCCCGACAACTCATTGTTAATGCCTGAGATATTGTTCAATATCCAATGGTCAGTTGTGATTTTCCGCCCATTGTGGACATGGAACTTCAACTGACCGGCCCTGAAATTACACACAAGGCCCTACAACTTGGATCTGAGACCATTGAGAAATAAAGACCAAGAAAGAAAATTGGTGTCGTCGAGGCGGGAGAACTGGTACAGATATGTGGCTTGCTTAATAGCGTTTGTCGGCTATATGGTAAGGCTTTTTGGGGTTGGTGATGTGGCGGCCTACCGAAAAAATGAGTTTTACCTTTGTCAGCGAATTTGCTGTTGCCTTTGAAGTGGAAACTGCTGCCTTTGTGATAGCGGTTTGTGACGTCACTACCAACTTTGTCTGCCTCATCAACGTCTTTGATGGACTTTGCCAGATCTTCGCCAAACAACATCTGTGAGTCATTGTTGGACACCGAAAAAGTGGAGCATACCGACTATTCAAATCTGGCTTGAAGAATTCTTTTCTTCGTATAGACATGTCATGGTGTGCAGCTATGGGAAGGCCGACAGAGTCCACCAACATTTCAATGTTGTTTTCAATTTCAAGTGGTGACTGTTGAGATTTTCCCTTCACCAATTTATTAAGAACTTGAAGAGCTGCATAAGTGCCCTGCGTCAATTTTAACTGGGCCCTCTGAAGTTTCACATCCCTGGAGCATGTTGATGATTTCACCTTGCTCCAAATTTCTCTATTAACTTTGGGAACCAGAAGATTGTGGACGTTTTGAGATCGGGTATACCCTTGTTGAACAGTTTTCAAACGGTCTTCACTGAGGTCTTTGTCAGTCAGATTGTTTGGTAATTTGCGCCAGCTGAGCGTCCAGAGCTGGCCCAGCTTCCTTGTTCGGCCAGTAATTCTGAATGGCGATCCGAACTTCTGTCCCGGCGCCTTTTCGTAATTTTGCTGGAGTGCAGAAGTTCATCGATCCGCTCCTCCGTCAGGCTTTCTTCCCCCGAATCTGATGCCGAAAACATATGCTCCTCGTCATCTCCAGCCGTGATCTTTTTGTCGAAGGCTGCCACGTAATAACGGCAGACAACGTATCAAACTTGGTTGTAAAAGTTTGTTGCAGTCCCGAAATTGCTTGAGTAAGCTGCGACAAAATGGCGCCGTCCTGGAATTCCTTTGTCTGAAAAAACGGTGCCGGTGCCACGGGCTGCGTATCCTTGTGCATTTGTGCATCTGATACCTCGACCCTGCATCCCGATCATCCACAGTCAGAGACAAGATGTTGTGTTCACCCGATTGCGGGTTGTTGAACGCAGTTGAAGTCTAAAATTCTGATTGCAGATTCCTAGACAATGGCGAAATTCCTGATTGCAGGCCGACAGAGTCGGACGCTAAATGCTTTTTCCTCACCAGTTCTCCGGAAAAAATCTGCCCTTCCATTGTATCGTCCGCGTGATGACGATCGTCCAAAGAATATAATTTGAAATTTGTTGAAAATAACTTTCGTTTGTATGAATAATAACAGATTTAATGATGTGCAGTGTGAAAGGGGGTGAACTAACACACGACCTCTCGGTGAACTCGCGCAATCTCGTGGAATCCCGTACGGAGACAGGAGAAGACAGAATAACAGGTTTGCTACAACCGAAACAATCAGCTCTTTCTTTGAGTGACATATTTACTGGCACGAATTAAATTTGATCCCAATCACCCGACGTCGCGGCGGATCACTCGTACGGAAGCATTTTCCATTCATTAAAACTTGATCATTTTTCCGAAAAGCGCTAATTCTCAACACTTCCGTTCGCAGTGAAAGATTATTAGTTTGATAGGTCCGCCGCGGAATTTAATCATTTCCATCCGCAGTCACAGCCTCGAAAAAATGCTCTTTAAAAGTGAGATTATCAAATATTTAAATTATAGAATAATATTTTATTTATGGTATAGAATGCACGTGGACTTAGAGTACATCCTGCAACTAGGAAGAGAAAGAAATTCCACACAACATTTTTTGTCAAATTGTTTCTATTTAAATTCCCGTCAAGGAAGGGAGAAGTATGAAAACTGAATTTAGGTTATAATCCAGTGCAAAATACTGTCTCACAAAACCTGTCGATTTTTTTTTTACAAAACTCGCAACCTCAGTTTATCACAAAACCTGCCACTATTATTTCAAAAGTGAAAAGTTTAAAAAAAAAATGGCGATTTTTATTACAAAAATGGGAGCTGTGACAAAAGCCGTCATTAATTACAAACGAGGACATGACAAATGACTGGTTGGAAGTTTCTTCACTTCCACATTATCATTTCAGTCCAGGGCTGGGAGGTGTTAAAATTTTCCTTAACACGTTAACGTGTTAAATGACGTTAAATGTTAAAATGAACAAAATTGTAGTATAACAGACCAATTCCGGCCATTTTTGTTAGTTTGAACTTGAATATGATTGAACTTACGTAGACTAGTTAATATAGTTTTCTCGGGTTATCGTAAAGTCTAACATTCAGCGATGTTTTCATGTAAGAATACAATCGCTGAGGCCGTATCATCAGAATTGCGAAAATGGCCGAAATTGACTCGAGAAATGAGTACACGTCACACGAACACGCGATACCTACTTTCACTTTCACAATTGATAGCATAAATCGTCATCACACACAGCAATGCTACAAAAAGATGTTTATTGACGGGGTTAGTTTCTGCGTCTATGTCGTCTTGCTCAGGTAATTGATATTGGGTGCGGCAGTGCTGACTGTTGAGATTATCATATATGAAGTTATGCACGGCATGGCTAAGAAAGGGTCGACAGTGTGACACAGTTTCAATTAACTGAGTGAGTCGAAAGAATAGATGACCTATACATATACTTTAGATGCGCCACGATGAGTACAAAATCATTCCTGCTTAACCCCAAGAAACTTCCAAATTAAACATTAATGACTTGGTCAAATTTTTTTTAACTTTGTTAAAATAAGTTAACACGTTAACATTTGAAACGTTAACTGCTCCCAGTCCTGCATTTCACCATATGCGCCTTTATTCTATTAATAAAACTACAACACGAACGACCTAATTTATCCCGTTGCATTTCCAGTTACTGCAGTTTTTTTTAACTATTGACACAGATAAAATACCGAAGTGAAAAGTTCAACAATATTCTCAGGGCATTGTTACATAACGATTGTTCAAATTGCGAAGTGTTGGATGTTCACGTGATATAATCGCACGAAACAAAGAAGACGATCACACAGATCAAAGACGGCTGTCAACACAACACATTTTCGTGAGTATCTTATCTTCTACATAAGTCAAAAGTTACTTTCGGGAGGGGGAAGGTGGTGTCGGTGGTGTGTGTGTGGAGGGGGGTGTGGGGGGGGGGGGGGGTTGGCGGTGTTGGATTATAATCTCAGTATAATACTACTACGTTTGCCAACCGCTGATTTAGCGCAGTCCTCTAATGAGGAGGCTTATATCATCTCCGCACCCCGCGAGGAATACAACCTCCACCCTTCCTCCTAATCCCCCAGCAGTCAGACGTAGACTGTTATATAATATCCCCCAATGAATCTTTCACAATGTCCCCAACTACAATATTGACACGCTTTCCCTCGTGCCCCCCCCCCCCCCCCCCATCCATTTATCTATCATGTTTTTACCGCGTTCGCCCCTGAGTTTCTCACGGAGTCTCATTCCACTATGCAAATTTTATGGCATTGGATAGGAATCCCATTTTACAGAATCCCTTTTTAAGAATCCCTTTTTCAAAAATGCTTGTGGCTATGGAATCCCTTTTTCTCAAATGAGTCCAAGAGTCGTTCGAGAAGTCACTCGAACGAGCAATTGCTCGTTAGCTCATTTGCTCGATGGGATTCGAGTCGTTCGAGCAATATGTACGAGTCACTCGACATAAGACGGAATCCCACATAAGGAATCCCCTTTTTGGAATCCCATTTGTGGAATCCCTTTTGGAAAACACCTGTGGCTATGGAATCCCTTTTTCTAAAATGAGTCGTCGAGCAGTATGTGCGAGTCACCCGAACGAGCAATTGATTGTTAGCTCATTTGCTCGATGGGATTCGAGTCATTCGAGCAGTATGTGCGAGTCACTCGAACGAGCAATTGCTCTGAAGCTCATTTGCTCGATGAGCTTCGAGTCGTTCGAGCAATTGCTCATGGAGCAATTACTCTCTTGGCTTATTGGCTTTGGGAATGCTTTTGTTATACACAAGGGAGATAAATCTGCATACAGATTACGGGAAATCAAGCAATCTGATTGGTTAGTTATAATCTATATAAATGATCTAGATAAATTAAACAAGAGTACTTGGAACAGGGTCAGAACTAACAAGAATAGACCAGAACAGCTAAATATAGTAATACTAAGCAAAGCTGTTCCAACTGATAGGCTCTTCTACGCTACTGGAGTATACTCTAGAACAAAGAAACATGGCCAGATAGGCGAAAACTATTGCATGTTTAGACTGAAGCAGAGAATTCTGAAAGAATTCGAACTAGTAAAACTTGTTGGGTTTATTTGGGTAATTAAACGAGGATTCTGGGAGAATTCTAAGCCAGAAAATTATGCCTATTCAATCGAACACACCCCTCGTACTCCTTGGTACTATAGCACTACGTGCTATACCGATAAAATGGGGAAATAAAGTCGTTTTTTGTGATTTGGAGGAATTGTCGGGTTCGTTAGATAGATCTTTATTTTGCAGTATAGTAGTACATTGATTACAAAATAACATTACAACAAACAGGAACATAAGCTAGTATACGGCATGGAAATGGCATAGCCTATAAGGCTGTCTTCCTGCCATTCCCATAAAAAGAAATATATCACGTTTCTTTGGCATCAGTGTATCGAAGTGCTTTCCCCAAGACGGGGTTGTCTGATCTTTTATTTATAATTCAGGGGGGCTAGAATGTATTTGGGAATTAAGGGATGGGGGTAGGAGGATGAGATGTCAGAAGATTACAGCTGGCGGATGACACAGTCGGAGCACGTTGGGTTGTCACATTTGGAGTTAGGACGCGAATAATTATTCAAGGCTTTATCAATTAAGGACTTTTTAAATCGGGGTCTATTTAATTGCTGGATTTATGGGTCTATGCTATTCCAGGTTCTTGGGAAGGAGTGTAATGGCAGCACAGCAGAGAACTGTGTTTTTGGTTTGCGGGTATCTAATTTACCGGTTTGCCTTGTATTCATTCCCGAGGGGTTTCTATATACTTGAAAGGTATCATCGAATGACATAGGGAGTTTTTTGTTCGTCCAGTCGTGCATAAAAAGGGAGACGTGAAGGCTCTAGAGATCACTGAATTTCAGAATGCCACAATCTCTGAAAAGGTGATCTGTATGGGAGAGATATGCTTTTTTTTGTTAGGACCCGGACAGCTCTTTTTTGTAGTTTTAGAATTCTACTGGTGTAGGTCGAATGGCCCCAGACCTGGATACCATATATAAGATGACTCTGAATCAGTGAGAAGTATAAAGTTTTCATTACCATCGTGGGCAAGAAGTTTTTTGCTCCATCTAGTACAAAAATTGCACTTGCTAGTCATGAGCACACCACAGATATATGCTCTTTAAATTTCATATTTTCATCCATATGTACGCCAAGAAATTTTATAGTTGTTTGTTCTTGCTCGTTACCAACTGGCTCAATATTTGTATTGTTTAGAAATAGTTTAATATCGTTTACCTTATACGAATCGTTTCGTGGTTGAAATAGCATATATTTGGTTTTAGTAGGGTTGAGGGCTAGTTTGTTGGCAGAACACCAATGGTTTATTTTAGCTAGTTTGGAATTTATACTGTCTGTAAGGGTATTTGGGTAATTAAACGAGGATTCTGGGAAAAATTACTTCTATTCAATCGAACACACCCCAGTACTCCCTTGGTACTATAGCACTACGTGCTTATCCGATAAAATGGGGAAATAAAGTCAATTTCGGTGATTTGGAGAGATTGTCGGGTTGTTTGTGGTAATTCTGCGGATCGGGAATATACTCTTCTACAAAGGAACACATCCTCCGAATATACCCCTGTCTTGTTAGAAGGTTTTGGGTCACATAGCAACCACGTGCTACATAGAAACGAAGATGGCGGCCTCCAGTATACAAAATGGACGACGGAAACACGTGTCACCCTAACAACACGCGCTGCGCATGCGCACTCACACCACGTATCACTATGGAGATGACGTCACAAGATGGCCGCTCACGCGGGTTACCATGACAACCAAACATGGCGCCACCAGGTCACGTGACATGACGTCACTCCCCCTCCGGCTCTCCCTCCGGCCAATAGGGCACGATCCATACATGTCCTACTACTGTCGTTTTACATGCTTTTTCTGTCCGATGACGTCGACCGGAAATCGAAAGTATATTCATACGTAAACAAAAGCAAAGGCTTTGGAATTTCCCCCCATGCAGCTCTATCGCCGTGTTTTGAAGAATGTTGATCCTTGATCCCATAGCTTTGTTCTTGTATATGTAAAGCACATTTGGCCACAAGTTGTTTTCGTGAAATATTATTAAATTATCTGTTCTGGTACGACTGCGACAGCAGACTTCCAGGAACCAGTGGTGCCTACAGTCGACGCTACGAGTTGATTACACGTGTTTCGTGTTCCATACATCTCAGTCTTCATATTGGTGTACATTTTGTGTATATTTAATTTGAATTGAAGGAATATCAGAGGTGAGAATTTTCAAAAAACAAAATTTCATTACTTATAGAGGCCCTTAACATCATAAACGTCAACAAGCAATCTTCTCTCCTTCTCCCCTCGATCGCAATATCAACATAAAACAATACATCATGCGAAGTACACACGACAACGCCATGGCCGACACTTTATTCGCATGTTTGTATACAAAGAATGTTGAAAATAACAAGTGTTTCAACTAACAGGAACCCAAGTAATGACTACCTATGTGAATTTACATATAACTTCCTCTACTGATCAATGACAAAAATAAAAAGTTTAGACCATGCGAGGGAAGCGATTGTTAGCCCTCCTGCATTTTTAAGAACTCCAGGCCTGGGACTTCAACCAGACCAGGCAGTCTTCTTCCCCCAGTAGAATCTTCCTGTTGTAGATATTTCAGTTAACATAAAAGCAGTTTATTTTTGGGATACTACTCGATCAACCAGAACTAACCATCTCCCTTTAGGATGTTCGTGCTTTTAATAAAACTTTGCAAGTATTTACTCTTCTATCCCAGGAAGATATCCATCTTTGTATGCAGGTAGGTCATTTGTGGAAGGAAGCTTACAAACGGGCCGCCCCTTCCCTCCATCAAATTGCCGATACAATCAACTTTGCAAGTGCTCACCTTTATTGCGGCGAGCGCTGTTGCTCAGTAGTTAGTGTTTGAACTTTAACCAGAAAGGTTGAGGATTCGATCCCATGGCCAGCGGTGACTGCGTAGTGTCCTTTCGCAAGACACTTAACCCTTTTACTGTCACACTCACTTTGGCCATATATGGAATACCTCTATGTACCCCTGTAAGCGAGGAAGTTTAACCCTTTACCTAACATGAAAAGCAGACGACACTTGCAAAAAAAAAATTCTTGAATAACTAATTTTTTTCATTTTTTGTCTCAAAAACATAGGTTGTGACCCCTCGTTGGAACGAGCTCGACGAGCTCGTTCCAACGAGGGGTCATAACCTATGTTTTTAAGACAAAAAATGAAAATATTTTGAAAATTAATTGGCGATTTTTGAGAATAGCGCTGGCCGGTTTTGGCCGTTACGTTGGGTAAAGGGTTAATAAACATTTATAACATACTTCAAACTCTATCATCTAATTAATCTCTCAGCCCTTTCCAACGACTAATCAGATGGTAGGTTTGATCTGCGCATACCAGAACGTACAGATAATCACCATAAAATAGGTGACAATGGTCGCTTTCGGCATCGTAAGTATTAATCCCAATTTTCCACATGGGTGCACGGTGGCGGCGTGGTTTTGTGTACTGAGGCCTTCAATCGCAGCCGACTCTCCTTGTGCAGAGTAAGAAAGTTGGGGAGTTTGACAGCTGCTCGCCGCTGCTCGGTGTTTTTTTTTCCAGGTACTCCGGCTTTCTTCACCCGCAACAATGTTCGACACGATATACACCTCACTGCTGAATGTGTCATCAGACCCCAATGAACAAACAAACAACAAAGTCATAAAGGCCTTAATGGTCCTCATGAAGGCATATGCGATGCCCCTCTGTGTTCGAGCTGGCAATGTGAGTGCTGAAAGGGTGCTTGGGTTTTGACAGACATGCATTAAATAAATCTTTGGGACTCATATTTGAAGTCTTGTGAAACATTAAAACACACAATTTAATTACTCCATTTTAATAATTCATAACAGCCGAAGGTACACTCAAAAAAACCCACCACACCCCTTAGAATGTAGGTTATTATAAGTTATCTCCGTCAGCATGTATGGTATATGGAGATTTAATACCGGGATGTTGGATTTTAAACACCGAGCTGCTGGCGAGGTGTTTAAATGAGACATCCAGGCATTTAATCTCCATATATACCAAACATGTTGCTGAAGATAACGTTTTTGTCCCGTTTGAAATACAATAGAAACATAGTGGAAACAAATTTATGGACGCGTTTCTCACTATCCGCAATCAGTTGGACCAAACGCGTGAATAATTGTTTTGTTTTTACAAACACAAAATACATCAGAGAGTTACATCCCTTCCCCTTGGAAATACGTAAACATATCGGCTATTTTGTTAATAGATTTGTACTTATTTCATTTTTCTCGAGTTGTTTGATTTAATTATTCGACTATTTAATTTATAACAGCAAAATATGAACGAATTGTGGGAAGTCTGATGATATTTGTGACTAATTTCACGTTTCTTTCGTTCAATTTTTATATCGAGGAGAGCACAAGCCAAAGGCTTCATTTCATTCGAGGTCCCATTGTCTTTGGAGGGCAGATTCAAATATTAACCATATACCTTTATCAATTACTAATCTCGGATCCACATTTGTTCATTTCTGGCGATCACATTTGCCGTTTATACATTTTTAACCTTCCCTTGGAAACTCAACAAGCTAACGGCATCCATAGAAGCGAAGTTGCTCTGAAAAACATCCCATTGGCTATTATTTTTGCCGAGAAAATCATACATGAAAACAAGCCAATGGGAGAATAGGGTCAATTTTTGTGCGAGTCGCGTACATGTATCTTTGGACGCCAACAACTTGATGATGTTTCAAGTGACGGCTAAAAAGTGTATAAACGGTAAATGTGAACTCCAGAAATGAATAAATGTCAACACAATATTGAAAATTCATAAAGGTATACGGTTAATATTTGAATCTGCCCTCCATAGACAATGGGACTTCGAATTATTTACAATAAATCGGAGAATTGTCGCTCGTAACCCACTTTCCACTTAACAGTATCTTGTCCGACTGAATGTTTTTCGGCCTTGCCTGCGATTTTTCCCGGTTATCATGAACAACCCAAGAACACCCAACGATCGCGTAATACATCACTGTAAAGCTTATTCAGCCCCCTTTCCACTGACACCGGGTACTGCTGGATACGTTATGTGAATCAAATTTGAGGGGGGGGGGGGGGGGGGGGGGTATAACGAAGATGAGTGCTATCGTTTTCGTAAAGCGAGTTGTGTACCTTGTTAATATTTATATACCATTTTGGAGGCACGTCAGCATCGATTAACAAAATGCTATCAAATATCATTTTTCTTTCGATTTCACAGCTTGTGCCGAGTACCTGTGTTTCAACCATATACCCCGCTGTTTCGCGTGCGCTTATACGCTGGATGTTGCACGGTCTCATTCTCTTTTTTGAATATAAAATAGTTACTGCAAGAAGCGGCGGAAGCTCGATAAAAGTGGAGGGGCACAAATTCACAATGCAACCCTGGTTCGACCCAGTGTGAAAAAAGTTACAATCGTAAAAGTACCATGGCTCGCTTTTGTCTCTCGTTAAGATGAATAACCGCTGTGTGGTCATTGTCCTGCTCGTTTCTTTCAGCCTTCGGGTTGGAAGATAGTTGAAGTTGAAAAAACGGACCGGAGCGACCGAACGTGGGATTCCTTGGCTAAATATTGTTTGGATTTGCAAATAATGTTACAGGAATGCCTGTATATTGACACATTTGCATGTGCCCATTTTAACTCGTCGTGTAACTGCGAAACATATTTGTGGAAAAAAGTGGAGGGGCACGTGCCCCCTGTGCCTCCCTGGCTCCACCGCCTCTGATTACTGCTACCGTTTAATGTTAAAAAATTAGAATATTGGTAAACCTTCTGGCCCATACTCAAGGCCTCTCGAAGACTACAAACCTAGATGACCAAGTTCTAGTGACCGTCTATCAGTATGCATACAAAACCCCAATGAAATAGAAATATTTGTTTTCGAGTTATCGCGCGGACAAGGGGGTGATAAGATAAGATAAGTGTCGTGGCATTGCAGATGGCGCCTTGTTGCACAGAAGGGACGATATTTATGAATAAATAGAGATTATTACCATTATGTGGATGTACAAAATATGTATCCGAGTCGAACTCCGGGTTCTAAGGGCAGATCACAACGAGTCGAAGACTGGTCGTGATCTACCCGTAGAACCCGGAGCGAGACATTTTATCTTACAATATATTGGGAAAAAGTCAAGAATGTAGACGAATATATAACGAACTATTTATTCGTGCGGATGAACAAAAAGAAAACAAATGGAACTCACGCGAAAGGAACGTGCTTGTATACGACCCCCTGATACAAACATCTGTATCAGGGGGTCGGATACACGACAGTTGCGGAGTTAATACAGACAAAATACATGTTGATTGTAAGATAAATTTATGTATCAGTTAGTAATTCATGTATATAAGCGCAAAAATGTATGTAAAAAGTAATCCCCAGTCAAATAAGACAAATACCCACCTACACAAATACATCCGTCTACAAACTTGTTTAAACCCAGGAACACTGTCGAATAAAGATTGATTGATTAATATTTCGATAACCACACCTATAAATGTCAAAAATGTATAGAATTTAATTTATTTTAATTTATTTAATTTAACTCTTAAATTGACATACACAGTAATAATTAATTAAATATATTGCAAGTACCTAGAAATATAATACAGACTATACTTCAAATCACTCTTGTATAAGTTATTAACTCCTTTTTATGAGAACAATACTTGCTGGCAAAGTAAGAACACACCCCTTCCCCTGTATACAACTGGTTTGCTGGAAAGCTCATTGACCACATATAGACAAGTGTCTCCACCGCCGCCATCCGAGGGAGGAAAGGGGTCCGAGGGGGTGCTATAAATGAGCAATAATCAACAACAACAATTTTCTCTCGGTTTTCAATTTCCCGATGCTTCGCAATCAACAATCGCGTTTTAAACTTCGATGTAATTATCAAAAATTTAATTAATGAAGCACCTTAGCACCGGGTACAACCTGGTGCTTCGTTAATTAAAATTTTGCAGATGATGGTTTTTATTACCTGGTAAACGTATGCGTGGACATCGCTGCTCACGTGTGGATTACGACCAATCCACGCGACTGTACTGTACACTGTAAAACATTACCGTAATTCTACGGTTAACTACTGCCAGATGACTGTCAAATACAACGGCCTCGGTGCCGTTAATTAATTTTAACGGTGTTGCCGTAGAAAAACCCTCGAACCTGATCCAATGAACCCTTCACTTTATCCAATCACGTCGCACGCCGGTAAAAATGGTGAATTATGGGATCGGCCTTACCATATGCCACTCTGGAAATCGCCATTTGAAGGATGTCAGATGCTTTTGAAGAAGAACAACAACAACGCATTACTATCAATCTCTAAGTTTGTGGCCAAGTGAATCATTTTTATTGCAGTCTTGGACATGAAAATCAAACAACGTCAATTTTTTATGCGTATAATTGTTTCGGTAATCATGCAGAATAGCAGTCTGTTTGTAGTGCGTCACCGATATTCGATGGATCTTATGGCTTGTGGCCACGGATCTCCGCTAAGGCGGGCAAACCCACATGCTTTTATTGGTTCTTGGTAAAATGCGGCTAATGATGGCTGGAATTAAATTATGGCCAAAATGACCGGTGGCAGTGTTCCAGCCATATGGCCATATGGCTGGAACACTGCCACCGGTTATTTTGATCGTAATTATTTTGATGGTAATTTTTACTGGAAAATAAGGCAAATGATGGTGAAAAGTTTTTACGATCATATGTCCGGCAGCTAGTTTCCAGGTATATGACCGTACAAATAACGGCAAACCATGAAAAAATTAAGGGAATATACGGCAAATGACAGTGAAAACTTCTTTACGGTTTGCCGTAACGCTTACGGTCATATGCCTGGAAACTATAGCTGCCAGTCATATGGCCGTAAAAAATTACGGTAATTTTTAACAGTGTATGTGAAAAATGAATATACTGACGATTTGCAGTTTTCGTGGTAGTACAAACTGAATAATTACAACATATTTTATAGTTATTATTAACACAAAAGAAAACAAGTTCCGAGATTAGAAAGTTGATGTAGTGTTAATAGTTTCTATGCAAAGTGAACACCATGGCTTTTGATGAAGTAAAAGCTGTTTAATTTATATGGAGATTCTTTCAGTGCACCAAGTTTAAAAAAATGTTCTTACTGATCCGACAAAACAATATTCAAGAACATACGAGAAAAATTTGATTTTTTTGTCTAAAATTAATGCCCTAGCTTTTTACGTCTGACGCTCCTGCTGTTTAACGTGCGTATGTCTCCAAATTCAGTAGTCAGCTTTGAAGGCCTACAGATGAGTCGGACAGCAATACAAGGTAATTCGCGGAATACAGATGGTTTCATTTACAAGTGCCTAAAGATATTGGGTACAAATTGGAGCTACTCTGCAAAAACATAGTTTTCTTATAAAAAGCTTGATGTCATCTGCAAAGTGACTACATAATTTCCTTGGAGTTTGCTTTAAAAGGAACACCCTAACAGATTCATCTTTCCAAATCTATATAAATGACTGTTCGGCGTCGTTGACGATATACATTTATGCATATACTGATTCAAACCTGTCAGGCTTACAACCCGCCTCCACCCCTCCATCCTGAGTCCTTTACATTAATTGGTAGAGTGCTAAATTATTTTTGATCATCAAAATTTCTACACACATTTGCCTTGTTACAATTTATGGGAGAGTGTCAATAGGCACTCTCCCATCAATTGTTACAAGGTAATTCCACACAGATGGAATAATTTCACTTCAAAGATAATATGAAGCACATATACTGAATATGAAACCTTTAAGTTGCGGTACCCGCACTTCAAATCAAAGCCCAAATATGAGCTTCCAGAACCCTTCAAGTTATTTATTTATTGGTGTTTAAGGTCACATACTTATGCAGAATGACTAATCGTGGCCATGGCAGTTTTACGGGTTGAGGAAGCCGGAGTACCCGGAGAGAACCACCGAGCATCGACGCGCAACTGTCAGCTCCTCAACATCCTAACTCTGTTCAAGCTCCGCTCAAGCAGGGTTACGGCGGTTGAAGACGTGCACCATCGACGTGCAGTACGCCTTTGTATACGGCGCCATCGTGCCCCCATGTAGGCAACCGGGATAAAGTGGCTTGCCCAAGAACACAACGCGGGTCGTCCAGGTCGGGGATCGAACTCGGGACCTCTAGCATAGAAGTCCAACGGCCTGCCACTGAGCCACCGCACTCCCACCCTTCCATTTAAAAGCGAGCTTGTACTTTGAAGTTGTCCGTACGTGCACACGCGATTCAGCAGGTAGTCGTAAGATCTATTCGTTCGGGTGCTGGAAGGGTCATTTTGTATATTATCCAAAACATCCCCGTTCGTGGGAGTGAATACGTATAGAGAGCATCGAATCTATTGATTAGTTAAGCTAACAGTGGTTTCAAATCGGGTTACGTTGTCCCATGTCTATCGTTATGATCGTAAAAGAATTACTTTCGTTTAACGCGGGAAATTCTTCAAAATAACAAAAAAAGCATCGCACAGCGATTCCAATCCTCCCCCCCCCCGCAAACATATATATTTGAAAGCAATCACAATCAGGCCCCATAAACATTTACATGTATGACGGTTTATCACAGAAAAAATGACAAATCAGTACAGGCACTGAAGATTGGATTACTTCCAATTAACCCTTAACCCAACTCACACAATATCCAAATTTCTTAGTTACTTGAAATTTTTCAAATCTGTCCCCAAAATTTCAGCAAAACTATGTATGATGTATGAGGAAAAGGTTGTCCGAGAATGACTTTCAAGGTAATCCGAAAATAACTACTGTTTACGTAATCATTTTTTTAAATTTTAATAAATAACTGACATCTGATAATTATCGATCATGTAATGACCAAGTAATAACAAAGGTTATAAGAAAACAACATCAAATCAAACTGGTTATCAAAATTGTTCAAGACTTTCTTAACTTAACATAAACCATAGACCCAAAATATTCACAATTTGGAAGAACTGAAATCCAGTTAATATTGTTCAACAACTCACATAATTTACATCAGATAACAGCTGTAACTGAACTTGACGCAGATATTGTTGCTGCAGAGACATCTGCTAAAAAGAAATGGTTTCCAGTTACTACTGTTAACGTTATGCCATAAACAAGCTTAACACGTTATTTTGTTTTAACAAATGGAAATAACTCCGACAGTTTTCATCGGATAACGGTGGTCATCGAACTTCTGTCACCAGTTATTAATTAATGTCTTAAGTTTTTCCACAAACAATCATTACACGATATTTTTTAACAAAGGGCAATAACTCCCATAATTTTCATCGGATATCGCTGACCATTGAACTTGACGTCGACATTTGTTACCAAAGAGACATATAACGAAAAACATTGAAATCTGGTTAGGGGGTTACTATTTCTAAAGTTATGTCATAAGCAAGTATTACACGATATTTTTCAAACAAATGGCAATAACTCCCATAATTTTCATCGGATATTGGTGGTCGTAGAACTTGACGTAGACATTGTTGCAAAAGAAAGATACACCGAAAAGGATTAAAATCTATTAACTAGTGTTCAATCTATGCCATAAACAAGTTTTACAGGATATTTTTATAACAGAGGCCCATAACTCCCGTAATTGTCAAGAGATATTGGTGGTCATCGAACCTGACGTACACATTGTTGCTGTAGAGACATTCCAAAAAGAATTGAAATCTATTAAATTTTGTTCAAGTTATGCCATAAAGAACGAAAACTGTTGGCGTTCGAGCAACAGTCAATTTTACCGATGGACAATACATGCTTCCGATCGACGGCATCATAAGGGGTAGGGCGAACTATACTTGGTACCCCAACTAGCTTCAAGTCTGCATAACTATGCTTACGCGAACGAAAAGCTATAATCCTTCACCCAGCGCTATTCACAAAAAAACATCATTCAATTTTCATTATGTTTCCCCCATTTCTGTCTCAAAAACATAGCATATGACCCTCATTGGAACGAGGACATTGAGATCGTTCCAATGACGGGCCAAACGCTATCATTTTGATGCAAAAAATAAAAATGAAAGTGTCAATGACACTGTAGCTCAACTTGACAAACTTGAACTTGGTAAGTTATAAATGAAATGGCAAAATTGAAGATCATTGGTACCAATGTCATTTTTTTTGCCAGTGGCAACATTTTTTAACAGAAACCGAAGAAAACCGATAGCTCCCATCTAGAGGCCTCCCCAAACAAGCATGCCGGGTTTCAAAGCAATCCGATCATAAATGTGCCCTGAAGGGTGTACAAAAGGGAAATATTGTGGTCTGACTAGACTAAATTCTAAGAACGTTGGCCGTGGCAACATTTTTTGACGGAAATGGAAGAAAATCGATAGCTCCCATCTAGAGGTCACCGTAAATGAGCATACCAGGTTTCAAAGCAATCTAGTCATAAATGTGCCCTGTAGGGTGAGCCAAAGGGAAATATTGTAGTCTGACTAAACTAAGTTCTAAGAATGTTGGCTACGGCAACATTTTTTGATGATAATTGAAGAAAATCGATAGCTCCCATCCAGAGGTCACCCCAAACAAGCATGCTAGGTTTCAGAGCAATCCGATCATAAATGTGCCCTGTAGGGTGTGCCAAAGGGAAATATTGAGTCTTCTGACTAAACTAAGTTCTAAGAACGTTGGCCGCTGCAACATTTTTTGACGGAAATTGAAGAAAATCGATAGCTCCCATCTAGAGGTCTCCCCAAACAAGCATATCAGGTTTCAAAACAATCAAATCATAAATGTGCCCTGTAGGGTGTGCCAAAGGGAAATATTGTGGTCTGACTAAACTGAGTTCTAAAAACGTTGGCCGCGGCAACAATTTTTGACGCAAATTGAAGAAAATCGATAGCTCCCATCTAGAGGTCACCCCAAACAAGCATGCCAGGTTTCAAAGCAATCCAATCATAAATGTACCCTATAGGGTGTGCCAAAGGGAAATATTGAGTCTTCTGACTAAACTAAGTTCTAAGAATGTTGGCCGCGGCAACATGTTTTGACGGAAATTGAAGAAAATCGATAGCTCCCATCTAGAGGTCTCCCCAAACAAGCATACCAGGTTTCAAAGCAATCTGATCATAAATGGGCCCTGTAGGGTGTGGCAAAGGGAAATATTGAGGTCTGACTAAACTAAGTTCTACGAACGTTGGCCGTGGCAACATTTTTTGCCGGAAATTGAAGTAATTCGATAGCTCCCATCTAGAGGTCACCCTAAATAAGCATACCAGGTTTCAAAGCAATCAAATCATAAATGTGCCCTGTAGGGTGTGCCAAAGGGAAATATTGTGGTTTGACTAAACTAAGTTCTAAGAACGTTGGCCGTGGCAACATTTTTTGACGGAAATTGAAAAAAATCGATAGCTCCCATCTAGAGGTCACCCCAAACAAGCATACCAAGTTTCAAAGTAATCTGATCATAAATGCGACCTGTGAGGTGTGCCAAAGGAAATTGTGGACGTACGTACTAACGTACGTACGTACGTACGTACGCCGACGGACGAGAAGTGATGGCAATAGCTCAGCTTGACTTTGTCAAGTTGAGCTAAAAAAATAGTTATTCAAGAATTTTGTTTGCCTGTGTCTTTCGTGTTAGATAAAGGGTCAAAATAACTGATGTTGTTTTTCTGTTTTCAATTTTAGCGTGCTATGGCTACCTACCCAGTTGACGAAGGTCAAAAAGTTGACGTAGATGTTGGTTTATACCTAATTAATAAGAATAATGCCGACTGTTCATTCCCGATTGAGTTTCGTTTTGGTGGCTATGAATTTGTCTGTTTACGGGACGTTTTTATGCCGGAGGACGGAGGGCATGACTGTTTTATTGAACATCTGCCTGTAAGCAACACAGAAACATCAGTGCTGGAGATTGGCTCGGGAACGGGCGTAATCATATGCGGATTGTACCTTAAACATCAGCAACGCATTAATAAGATTCTTGCAACTGACCTCAACCCACAAGCCGTGTTGAACACAAAACTGAATTTTGAAAAACATAATATTCCTGGTGAAGTTGTTGTTGGAGATTTATTTGACGCCGTACCTCAAGATGAGAAATTTGACCTTATATTCTGGAACATACCGTTTTATCTGGTACCTGAAGACAAAGAATTGAATATCTTAGAGAAAGCAGTCGCAGACCCTGGGTATAAAACAGTGGAGAGATTTTTGTCCGAGTCACGAAACTACTTGTCAGCAAATGGAAGAAGTCTGCTAGGTTTCAGCCCAGAGGCGGGAGACTTTGAGGTTTTGTGTCATCTTGCTGAGAAACAAGGCAAGGAACTGGAAATATTTTGGTCCGACTTCTCTTACTGTCCGCCTGTACACAAAATATTCTTTATCAGCTGATTGAAGTTAAGAACATTTGTTCAAATTAAATCTTCATTATTAAAATTTGTTTCATGTAATCCAAGCGTGCGGGGCTGTTCTTATTGCATAAAATTATAGAGTTCTTTATGGTACAGTGACGCGGCGACAGGGGTGGGGGTGTGGTGGGGCTGTTACCCCACCCAATCCTGGGCAAATTCCTATAGTTGGAAATTCGGAGGTCAAGTCATGAGTAGTTGGAAATTCTATCTATCTGGATTTTACAGCTTCTTCGGTGATGCTGATGTCTCCTTTACTTACCAAAATTACAACTCGGTTTCGAATCGGCAAAAATTCCAGCTGTTATCATTTACAGCTGCAGTGTACGCAATATCGAGCTTCACAAACATACATAATGCCAATCGGTATGAGATTTCTATAGTATGTTTACTTATCGTAATAAAAGAAATCCTCAAAACGCACTTCAAGAAAATCGCATCATGTAAAATCGTTATCCTGAGTTAATTCCATCATTCACAGTTACAAAATGATGAAACATCGAAAATTGATCATTCCTGCATAAGATCTGATTTAATGTTAGGGCAGTGTGAATTGCTCAAAGTTCTCATCTTGAGCATTTGTTAAGCACATATTCAATTCCGAGAATAATACCAGATTATAATAACAACCAGATAATTCTATCATAAATGTGTTGGCATTTAGTTACTAGAATCAATTTTATGCTCCCTTTCATGGCTTCATTTTAAAACAATTTCTCGGTAGTGAATTTCCAACCAGGCGGAGGGGCCCAGTTGGAAATTCACTACCCTACACCCCCTGTTATCATAACTTCCATCCTTTACGTAACAGCCTTCACAAATGCATGCAAGGGATCGTCCAACAAACCTTTGATTAATTTGTTCACATTTTTACCGATGCTTCAGAAGCAGATAAGAAAAGTGAAGAAAGGCAAATTATACATCAAAATAATGAGTATATGCCTAGAAAAGGTATATGTAATTTTTTTCAGGACAAAAAGTGAATTTTATGGTTTTGAAGAAGATAAATTTGGCATAAGTAACGAACCCGTAGTACCATAAAATAATCGGTAATTCGAAAGTCTTTTCCTCAGTGTAATGATAACATACTACAGACTCAGAGAAAGTAGTTATATAACACACCATTTGGTGTGTTGGGAATGTTTTATACCACCGACAACACGAAATTTGAATGTTCCCGACGTGACCATGTTGAATCGGGTCATGCGATTACAACGTGGTTTTTTAAGGAATTTGCATTTGGACGATCTAAAGAATGCAGGGACGTTCCCACCATTCATTTGTTCAAGACAATGCATGAGGGGATTCACAATCAAGTTACAGCAAATGCTTCAGCTGTTAATGTCTTAACTGCAGTTATGTGCTTTGAAATTCCATCGACCCTCATCGAATAGTCTCTGTGTCGTCTTGCAATATTTGTCGATGAAAATCTGAATTATTGCGCACTTAAAAGATAGCATGAACCACTTGTACCCCCCCCCCCCCAAAAAAAAAAATCACACAGTGCATAAAATTGGAATTATACACATAATGTAAAGTAATATTCATAAAAAGTAAGCAGAAAGCTTTAGAAAGTACTTTTGCCCGAAATATATTCCACGTGAACTCGAACTATATTGAGCGTGTTCATTTCCCCCGATGCTGCGAAGTTATTTACTTTCAAGTAACCATTGATCGGCGGTCGTGTCTGAGTTGATGTCTGCAAGGACCGATGGAAGCCCCCTTTAAATAGGATGCGATTTGGTGATGCAGTGAATTTAGTTTTTTCTTTCATACAGTCATACCAACATGAGCGTCGATCAATGTCGTTTGTCATCGTTAGAGACTGACAAAAGTGACAGATCTCCTCTTCCAGAAATGGTCCCCTAATTTATAAATCATAATAAACATACCGACGGCAGGAGTGTATATGTACAGTTCTATCCTACTAACCGAATAACCCCTCTTGCCGTTGAAAAAAGTGCAATTTAATAGGAGTATGCAATCACCAGGAGTTTGGTCATTTTTAGATTAACTTCTCAAAGTCAAGATAATATATTGCCATCACACGTGCGGACGCCTGTGAGTATGTTCACATTTTCTTTAGCTCAGGCTCACCCCGGTAGTTCTTATCCGATCATCACGGAATTTCATTTGCAGGTTCGAGGTCATGTTGTGATGAGACCACCCCCTTTTGGACACGGTTGGCCAACCCTGACGGCTGCGTGTGCCAGAAACCCGAAAAGTTTTAGCACAGTCTACAGGTATTATTTATGAAGGGATTTCATTGTAACTTGGTAGGATGATTCCGTATAATGTCAAGATGAGAACGTCCTATTTTGGTCGGGTTCTATCAACCAGCACAGCCTACAGCTTGCATTTATGAAGGGATCTTATGGTAACTTGGTAACATAACTTGGAAGGGTATCTAAATGAGACTGCCCTATTTTGCATTTATGAAGGGATCTCATGGTAACTTGGTAACATAACTTGGAAGGATATCTAAATGAGACTGTCTTATTTTGGTCCCGATCATTTGTCAACCGTGACCGCCGGATCGTCATGTAACCTAGATGCCTTTAGCCAAGTCTATGAGCCATATTTATGAAGGGATTTCATTGTAACTTGGTAGGATAGCTCGTTTTGGAATGATTTTACTGTAACGTGATAACTTTGGTTGACATACGTTAACTGTGAGGGCCACATCAACCCAGGCCTCAGTTCTTTAGTACATTCTACGCCTCAAATTATTCTTATTGAAAACATACTATGTAGGGAACAGAAATTAATATATTCTAAATTATCACATTTCTTATTTCAGAATCCTTTCATAAACATTGAACATTATCCTTTTTATCAAACACAACACACAGTGAAATTAAGCTACAGTGTCATTGACACTTCCGTTCTGTATTCTTGTGATAAATTGTGCATTTAGTCTATTATAACTCGTTTGACAAATCCACTGGAGTTTTGTCACACACGATATAATCGACAAAAAGATTTTAATGGACACATCATGACCCACCAGGTCTATAAGCATGGGGAGCTTGGCTCATGTCAGTGAAATTCTTTCATACATCACCGGATTTGTTTTTATTTTTTAACAGTTTAATTTAGCATCTATATGTGATAAACAGGTCAATTTGTAGTGATTGTATAGAAAAGTGTTGGTTGTTTGGAAGATATATTTTGTTAACAAATTCCAACAAACCATATCTTGTGACCCATGTTTGGAGCGAGCTCACTGGGTCACATGATATGGTTTTGTTGAAATATTTTTGAGAAATTTGAAGAAAATAAAAAATTGATATTATGTGCATTGGGTAAAGGGATAAGGGGTAGAACTCTAAATTATTTTTCGAATGGGATTTGCAACGAATATTTTTTCAAAGATACCAGACTGCCCGCAATGGGAATCATTGTTCAAGAAGATTTTATTGATTTAAGAATTGAATGCAATTTTTATAATTTTTATTGGAGAATGAACGTGTGGGAATGGGAACAAATTATGTATGAATCCCGAAGGGATTCATATAATTTGTACCCATTCTCACACGTTCATACTCCAATAAAGATTATAAAAATTGCATTCAGTTCTTATAATTACATTCCGTAACTGTTTAAACTGCTTTTTACTAAACAACAAAGCAGAAAGACGAAATAAAACATGTACGAACGAACGAGGTGAAAAACAACCCTCACACAAAAGACAAAGCGCACAACTCTGATTTTTAATTTTCACAACTTTAGAAATGGAAACGAGTATTTTAGTAACGGGCTTTATGCCACAGTTGGGATTTGTCACCAAATAAACAACAGCGGAGTTGATCACTGCAAGAGGCGCTAAAAGTTAAAAACCGCCCAAACACCGCCCGAATTACATTCTGTCAACTGCACTCTATCGAAGGGATTCAAACAATTTGTACCCATTCCCACACGTTCATACTCCAATAAAGATTATAAAAATTGCATTCAATTCTTATAATTGCATTCCGTAACTGTTTAAACTGCTTTTTACCAAACAACAAAGCAGAAAGACGAAATAAAGCATGTACGAACGAAAGAGGTGAAAAACAATCCTCACACAAAAGACAAAGCGCACAACACTGATTTTTAATTTTCACAATTTTAGAAAATGGAAACGAGTACTTTAGTAACGGGCTTTATGCCACAGTTGGGATTTGTCACCAAAGAAACAGCAGCGGAGTTGATCACTGCGAGAGGCGCTAAAAGTTAAAAACCCGCCCAAACACCGCCCGAATTACATTCTGCCAACTGCACTCTACCGTAAATGCGGGTCAAAGTTCGGCCAAATGTATTCATTGGAAAATGAATTACATTTGTTCATGACGTTTTCATCCAGCTGACCAATGGGAATTAAGTATTTGGACCCAAAACGTTTAACTACATTAACAATGTAATTATACCACAATTAAAGTTGAATCAAATGAATGAAGCTGGTATATTTAAAGAAAAATAACACATTCTGTCTGTCTACTTCTTGCTTGACGCCTTTTTGTATCAAAGAATTTCATTGACGTCATAACGTCAATCAGATGCATCACGACCAGTCAGATGCGTTCTTACATAACGTTGTGGACTCCACGCGTCGTGTATCTAGCACGTCTCGATGTCCGCACTGTATTGTGTAAAGTTGAATATACACAACAATCGTGGTTTAATATACAATTATGGACTTGTGTGATGGTGAATACGATGTAATATGAACCTAAAAAACTTATGTTATCCGAGGCTTTAGCCGAGGTCAATATAAGTTGTTTAGGTCCATATCACATCATATTTACCACCACAAAAGTCCATAACTGTTTGATTACATACACCATCCTAAAAAACCCCAATCTTCCATTTGTCAATTAATGTTTAATATATCAGCCAGAAATACTAGTGAGGGGATTTCCAAAAGCTATATTCAGAAAGCTGATGTTCACTGGAAAACCGGTGTGCATGGCTTTTCGAGTACCAGTCACCTGTATAAGATCCAGCCAATAGAAATGTGGTTATTTATAAAGTATATAATAATGACTTTAGTTTAAACAATATTTATTAGAAAAATAACTTTAACATACATACGTCATAATATACTACAAAATGAAAGCAAAAAAATTTAAGTAAATGTCAATAACATATCGTATTAATAAATTATTAGGCTCATACCATTGTTTAAGTAAGTAACTGTCATCAAACAGGGGGATATTATCCCCTGACGGAAAGCGACTGAACTATACTATACATTTGTGATTTCTAAACTTGTGGAGCTTGGATCTCGTGATAAAAGAGCTGATTTCAGTGCGGTACATTGAAATTCGTATGTGCTTCGGTATAACATTTGTTTAGCCTGAAGCCTATCGGCACTTGCCCGGAATTTAATCCGCAATGTATGACTAGTTTCAACCTTTACGGTTTTATCAAATAAACAAATACCTCAAGACTTCAATTTGTGTAAGTCTGAGAGCTATTACTACCACTAATATGACTTCCAAGGCTCCGGGTCAAGTCGCCCTCACATATATTTCTGGGTCAAGACGCCCCTGGTTGGGGGCGACTTGACCCGCCCCCCAAAAATATTTACTAACTTTATTTTTATAATTGTTATATTTTTTCTTTAGCAAAAAACAGACATTTATGGAATATTAATTTATGTGCTTACCTTTAATAATAAGAAAATCCTGTCCAAAATGAATAAAATCCTTTATGCAAATTTTGAATCCACGACACAAAGCACGCCTGAAAGAATAATAATAAGAATATGAAATTTAACACAAAAGTTCCCCAAAAATCGTATTCAGTGACTGAGGAGAAAGTCATCCTTTCAGAACCCAGACATCCAACTTCATGATTTCTAATCTGTGTTTGTTAAAACAAGCACTCTGATCAGTGAGTGTGATTGTGGCTGATGACATTTCATTAACAGCCCTGAAACGAGTAATCATAAATAAGTTTTTGATTAAACAAGCCATCTGATCAATGAGCGTTTTTGGTGGATTGTGGTTTACGACTGTTCGACAAGATCAGCAGGAAACTTTTGGTATCCAGTGAAGGTTATTCTTATGCCGTGAAGATAAGCCATTCAACTGAAACGTAACATCGTAACAGTACGTGGAGAGTGTATTATCACTAAATCACCCGCAGAGTGGAGATTCCACCCAAGCAATAATTGGAAATTTGCTGCAAAGCATAACCAGCACAAGCAAATTTCAGCCAATGGACCTCCGGGTTTAACCCGGAGGTCCATTGGCTGAAACATTGCTTGTGTTTTTTGTCGATGTGTACACAATTTGAAAGTTATAGCTTGGGTGACAACCCCACTCTGCGGGTGATTTAGTTACAATCCACTCTCCACGTACTGTATATGATGCACGATCACAATCTATAGCGCGATCTCGATTTTCCTTACGTGAATTACTATCTTAAATTTTAACACTATTGTTAATTTCTTATATTTATATAACATTTATAACAAAACAAACTATATAAACCACAGATAGATATTATTGATTTAAATTATGAAATGAATAGTTGTATATATTTTGTTATAATGTTCTAGTTTTAATAAAAAAAAATGTTGTTTATAATTGTTATATATTTTGTTATTATGTTTCAGTTACTTGTTTAATCAGACCAGTCTTACGTTATCAAGTCTTTTCAGTCCCGCACTTTTTGGGGGCGACTTGACCCGGTGGCAACATGCCACTAGGGCGACTTGACCCGGGGCGACTTGACCCGGGGCGACTTGACCCGTTCCCACTGCCACTATCACCACCGAGAACCCAGTAGTAATAGTAAAAATAATGTTAGCAATAATAATAGTCTAAGCCTAAAGTTTTACAATAACTACATGTGTATTTTATTTATTCACTAATAAATTTCCAAGAGGTCATGAGTTGTTTTTTTTAACTATGACCCCAGCTGAGTAATATTCCAACCACACTATCAAGGCATGCCGTCGATAAAATATGGGAATATTAGTCAATCGAGACGTGAGCTGTCACAGTCGGGACAAATCAGGTCTACACAGCCAATCGGTTATATTATCTGCGCGACCCCCCTGGGCACTGGGGAAGGGTCGTCGAAATTTTAGGCGGACCAATACCACCAGGCCCCGTACCCGTGTTGGGTTTATATTCATTCAACAAAGCTGATTTGGGTTGATTTTTAAACCAGCTGATTTTATAGTGTAGCAGTGGAAATGGAGGGGTGGGGGAGGAACAGGACAGGAGGGGGCATAGCCCTCTCACTTTTTTGGACCACATTACTCACCCCACAGTTTTAATAAATAACCAATTGCCGTTTTTAATCAACATTTATTTATTTTTATTATTTAACACTTTGCCGAACGGTGTGCGGACAGTCGGACACTTTCCCACCAAACATTTCCCCAGGCAGACATTACCCCTAAGTAGAGTGTGGCCATTTCCCCAGTGGACATTTCCCAAGGCTTCTTTTTAGAAAAGCAGACATCTCCCCACCATTTTAGCTTAACTTGACAAAGTCCAGATAAGCTGTTGCCATCACGTGTGCCTGAAGTCTGTGAGTCTGTTCACATTTTCTTTAGCACAAGCAGGCCTGAAAATAAGGTGTCTGACATTTGCAGAATGAGGTTCCCAGAGGGCCAATTTGATCATGCTATCCCATACAGTGGGCCAATTTATCCTCTGGGTGCCTCGTTCTGTTTAGTTTTGAGACCCTTATTCATATTGAGGTTCAAAGAGGGTAAATTTAGTGATGCTACCCTGCTGTGCAGGGTAGCATCACTAAATTCACCCTCTGGGGACCTCATTTGTAACGAAATGCCCTCCACGGAGCCCCTCCACGGAGCGCGTCGGGTTAACCTCCGTGGGGTGCGTCGGAGTCTTATGAATGCACTCGAGAATCTTGGTTCCCGAAGTGTTAATGTGTTAATCAGAGTGGCCAAGTCCTACTTGGTAATAATTCTCTGTTGTATAAACTTTAATAAGTAAACGCTGTTTTCAAGCCCAAGTTATGTAATTTTATTCAATTCCTCGTATATTTGCATTGCATAATAGCAGTGCAACTGACCTACAGAAGTACTTTATGCACTTATTGTAAAAAGGTGTTTTTGACAGTATTTGCAATTATGACTGGCATATGAGCTAGTAAAAGCCTAACCTATAATAACCCCATCAGAATGCTTTTGACAGGTTTTAGCATTGTATACTGACCCGACCTAACCTCAACACACCCAGTATCAGTTTCAGCTCTGAGAATTGTGCAATCTTGCACGTTCACAAGATGGCCGACTGGTTTTGCGGTTATACACCTATTAATTGCCAGCATCCTTTTAAAAGCGAGAACGCATACTCTTAGCATAGGATACCCACCGGATGCCCTACTATTCCAGGATGGAAGTAAGGGGTTAAGAAATACCTCTCCGCCATCTTGGGGTATATGTGGTGTTTTGTGGTGTTTTATGACGTAAATTCTGCCGAGTAGACACGATTCAAATCGTATTTAAGCCAACGGAATCACCCGAGACGGGACTTCTCTCTGGTCTTCCGTATGTACAAGAAGTCACTCTCCTATTCTCGTGGAAGGACGCCGCCGAACGCTGCCAGGCCAGACAACATTTCCAGACACAGGACGCGATGAGAGCGATGCGATAATTTCGACTTAGTCTCATTTCGTATCTGATATTTTCAAACTTTTACCAGAGAGAGAATTTATTTAAAGTTAACTTGTAGGAACTATACTTAGGGTTTTAATAAAAGTGTAGAAAACTGTAAGTACATTTTATGTGTTTTTGAATTCACCCTTTCGCTGCGGCTGCAGTATCAAGAATTGTTGCAGACTCTACAGAACTGGTTGCCTCTTAAGACTGAACACTTAAATTGTCCTGTGGCCATTTTTGCCACGATTATAGTCCGAACTAGAAACCACTAGACGATCATTTATCCGGGGTACTTAACCCTGCTATGCCACACATTTTGAAGATGTCAGTCTGCTTATTTTCTGGCTTGAGCACATGCTACTCCCCTTAGTTCTTGTCCGGTTATCACTAAATTCCATGTGCAGGTTCGAGGCGACGGCTGCGCGGGTTCAAACTCGAAAACGTTTAGCATAGTCTACAGGTTGGATTTATGAATGGATTTCATTGTAACTTAATAGGATGACTGCATGTAATGTCTAGATGAGAACATCGTATTTTGGCCGGGTTCGGTCTACTGCGATGGCCACATGGGCACGTGGCATAGATTCCCTTAGCACAATCTACAGGTTACATTTATAAAGGTATTAAATTATAAATTGTTAGGGTGACTCGGTGTAATGTCTGGATGAGAACGGCCTATTTCGATTTTGGTCAGACAATTGAGACGACCACACGGGCATGTGCCTTAAATTTGTTTATCACCGTTCATTTTTATGAAGGGATTTCATTGTAACTTGGTAGGATGACTCGGTATGATGTCTAGATGAGACTGTCCTACTTTGGCCACGATCGGTCAGCGGTTACCGCTACTTGAGCACGTGACCTAGATTCATTTAGCACTGTCTTCAGGTCGTATTTATGAAGGGATTTCATTGTAACTTGGTAGGATGACACGATATGATATCTAAATGAGACTATTCTATTTTGGTTGTAATCGGTGAACCGTGACCTAGATTCCTCTTGCAAAGTCAACGAGTCACATTTATGAAAGGATGACTTGTTTTGGAATAATTTTACTGTAACTTGGTAACTTTGGTTGACATAAGTTACATGTAACATTGAGGGCCACATCAACAGAGGCCCCGATTCTTTAGTACAGTCTACACCTCAAATTATTTTTGTTGAAAACATAGAATGTAGTATACAGAACTTAACATATTCTCAATTATAACAATTCTTGTCTTATTTCGTAATCCTTTCATAAACATTACATACACTACACACAGTTGAGTTAAGCTTCAGTGTCATTGATACTTTCATTTGGTTGTATAGTGATTGTTTTGGGTTGCATTTTTTGCTTTTATTTGTTTTGTTTTTTATAACAATTTCAAATAGATAGCCCCTGTTTGGGAGTCTGTACCTATGTGTTCGAGCTGACTGAAGAGTAAACTTCAAGAGAAACGTAAAACTTTGCTTTATATTATTTCTATGTTGATTAAACCAGGTCCTGGTCTCACAGTCATTTCCTGGCACGCTTTCTCAATGAGCGTTCCAAAAAGTCATACCAATGTCTGGTTTTATGAACACAGAAAAAATATAATGCAAATCTTTTTCAAGTTCTTGAAATGATACGGGGACATTGTTTTATATAGGTAGAAAGTTTTACACTGAACGGTCTCGCTGATAATTGTTTTAACTTCAAAAGTGTTGTTACTATCTCGCAAAGTCCGACCATCTCTAAGGAAATGTCTGAGATGATGTCCGCTCACGCTGGAACAACTAAAATTTTTATTATTTCCCGCTAAACATAGCTTATGACCATTCTTGGAACAAGATCATCAAGCTCATTCCAATGAATGGCATAAACTATGTTTTAGGCGAGTGTTACAAGTGTTAAAAAAACAAAGCGATCAGTTCCCTGCCCCCTATGCCTCCCCCGTACCCCCTCCCCCCCGAACAAAACCATTTGATTTTAGTTTTGCCGCCATTGATCTCAACTCCACCTACTGAACAATCAGCGATGATTTCTGCAGGTTTATTAATCACATGGATACCATGTATGTGATGAGGTCAAAATATAATAATTACAGTTGAGATGAGAGAGAGAGAGAGAGAGAGAGAGATAGAGAGATAGAGAGAGAGAGAGAGAGAGAGAGAGAGAGAGAGAGAGAGAGAGCATACCAATTTCGACAGCTTGAAAAAAAACCCACGAGAGCCCATGGGACGGCCCATACCAATTTCGACAACTTAATAGATCCCTGACGGGGGTGAGCATACCAATTTTGACAACTTAAAAAACAAACACGCACGAAAGCCCATGGAACGGCCCACCACCCTCGCCGGCCCCGGCTGTCTTGTTTTGTTAAGTCTGTCATATATATTAGCACCCTCCCTGCTGCTAATATATTTAGAGATCTGAGAAACACATAGGTATACATGGGATACACGTGAGGACTAATACAATGAACGCTTGTGAGTGGCTGCTTCTAGGGTCTACCGACGTTTGTGGGCGGTCGTGTCGTGGGGCCTTTTGTAAGGTCCACAATGCTCGTCTAAAGAAGGGTGGATGCCCACTATCCTGTAAAGGCTGTGGTAGGGGCGTCAAAAAAGCGCTAGCCCTTTGTAAAAACTGTGGCGTGGGGTACGCTCGGCTGGCTAAATGGCGACAAAGGCAGTCTAAAATTAAGGACGAGTTTCGGCGCCTTGCCGCGATAGATAACACTTTTGAAATTTCCTGTTAGAGAAATGATAACATATAGATATACTCATTTCACAACATGACAACTATGAATGATCTACGTGCTCAAGCAAAACAATTTGGGTTTATGAGTATTCAAAGCTCCGAAAAATTGACTTGACTTGATTAAATTGATCGCCACTGCTCGCGCGGAAGAAATTATAAAAAGACATCTGCAGGCTAGAGAAACGGGGCGGTTCTTGGGTCTTCGGGAAGATTACAGAATCCTAACAAGCGTGGTCAAAGAATGCATGCAATCAAACAGACTCAGGCCGAGGTCACGGCGGCACTTCATGCTAAAGCTGTTGAGGAAAAGATGCGGAGAAACCCCGCTAAAAGAGCTGCCCTATGTCGGCGAAGGCCTGTAACCCTTGCCAATCAAATCGTTCAAGAGGGACCCGCCATCCTTAAAGAATTACGAGAACGGCGACAATTCGACTTGGATATCGAAGTCCCTCATCCGGTGAGGCTGCCAGATGATGAAGCATGAGTGGCCCTTTTGAACAACGTCAAAGATGAGTTTGAAGTCGACGGTGCTGTTGCGGTCTACTCTACATGGCGAGTGGAAGTAGATGCCATTGGCGCCGATGGTTTGCACACGGGCCGAATGGCCTGGGGTGCTCGTATGGCCGATGAGAGGGCAGCACGGCTTCTCGGGGCTCTACCGGAGGGGAATGCATCTTAAGGATCAAGTTTCTCCGGGAGCATAACGAAAGAGACCGGGTAGTCGAAGACAAGTTTGACCCTGTGAAGGCAGAAAGGAAGAAAGACCAGGGCGTTGTCGAAATCACACAAAACACCAAACCAGGCGCCCTGACAGGGATTGACAGTCCGCACTACACAAATGCCTATTCTGTTACAGCTTTGGTCTACGGGCTCTATCCTCTCAGAGAGCCAGACCCTGCAAACCTAGTATCAATGAAAGTAGGGGATCTGAATTGCGTCGCCCGGAGAGTGGTTGAACACATTAATTGCGCTCTTAGAGGACAGGGCCTAACCCAGATTAGGCGCCAGAAAATCGAGAAGTGGGAGGAGAGTGTTCATATAACTGGAGCCACAGTTGATGACGTGGCTAACCTCGAGAAAATCCTCAAGCGGGCCATCATCGTGAAAAATATAGCTGGCGAGGATGTCTATAACAGTGGCAAATACCAGGCATGTAGATGTAAACCCGTAGAGCTCATCATTCACAACGGTCACGCCTGGTCCAAAGACCTGCACTCCCCCCAGTCCAGACAGGTCCACATATACGAGGGTGACGTCTGGAAAGCCATCAGACACCCCCGCCCCCCCCCCCCCCCCCAAAAAAAAATGAGCCAATCGCTGCCTGGCTACTCGGAGGTGGCAAGGATAGACAGCTCAGCGTTGACCAGTGTGTCTTACAAGACGGCCGTACTTTGAGAACTCAGGAAACTCACGAGAGACTCCAAGCGGCCCGCGCCGATCTTTGAGATGAATCTCTTGTCGACGGGGCCTTCGGAGTGAACCACGCAGCCAGCATCGTCGCAAAGGAAAGGAATGACTGGAAGCCGACCCCGGCATCTTTCCTGGATGACATCCAAAAGGCTTGTGCTGAACATGGCCACAGTGGCCTCTGGAACGCTGAACGCTATCACGTCAATGACATCATAAGCATCGACATGAAGTCGTGCTATCCCTCAAGCTTCCAAAGTCTGGGTGAGGCTCAGCCCTACTTCGAACGTTTCAGTCATCCAAAGGCCAACATGACCCGTGTAGCAATCAATGGTGCTTTGCCCAAAGACACAGGTACCGGTTTCGCCCAAATACTCAAGTGGGCTTTCGATCCAAGTGTCCACCCTTTCTTCCCTGCATGGTTCGGAAGACATTTCGAGGAGCAGGGCTGGACTCCGACGGCCCTCCTCTCGTATCTCACGGATTCCAGCATCCTAACCGAACTAGCTGTAGGAGAAGCCATCATCGCTTTCGAAAAGAAGAATGTAGTGTGGCGCCCCGAAGATAGAGATCTCAGGGCTGTAGCATCATCGGGAAATTCACACAGGGCGAAAGCCGATGGTAAACGATTGACGCGCCGCCTGATCACGGATCATGGTGAACTAGATTATCTTGTGAGAGATACTCGACAAAGTGGCACTCTTGTCGGAGCCCCAGAAAGGTGTCCCCTAGGCCATGTGTTAACTTACTGCGATGGAAGCCAGCCTCAATACATCTACCTAAGGGCCTCTATGTTAGCATACGCCCATATTAACCTTCTCAGTATGTTACAGCGTTTCGACAAAGAAGAGGCAGTACGGTGGCGACAAACAGCATATATATCAAGAAAGCAATACTGCATAAACTCAACGGTGTCCAAGTCTACGTACCACAAGAAGTTCACCCTGAGGGATTTTGCAGAACGTGCTGCCTCTATCATGACGAAACCACCCTACAGCCTCCCGAAAAGCATAATGTCCTGCCAGCTCAATGGCGAGATAAGGGGGGAACTCTCTACATGCCCCAGGATCATGCTGCATATCTTCCAAAGACAGAGTATTGGTGCCGGAAAAAGACATTCCTGATTCTACATTCCCAAAGTACGACGAACCACTGACCCATCAACGGCTGAGCTACCTCAACGGTGGGGATGGTAGCGGCAAGACGAGAGCAATCAGGGTGCGAGATCCGCTTGTCTTTACTCGAGGCGGTGACCCTTGCCAAAGAGATGCGAGGTAGGGGAGTCAGGGCCCAGACCTACCATAGCTTCTTCCGATGGAGTGGACAAAATGAGTGGACTCCAGATCGCATGGGTCAAAAGTTAATTCCCCGTGTTATCATCTGCGACGAGGTCTGTACTGTGCCCCGACCAATCCTTGAGACCTCCCTATGCTGGCTTGAGCAACGGGGTGTCCAAGTCGTCTGCTGTGGCAATCAGGGCCAGCCGCCGCCGATTGCAGACGAGATGCCGAACGATTGGTTGTGCCAGGCCGCCGACTACAACAAAGAGGTCGAGGTTGACCATAGGGCAAAAGATGACACACCCAAGGCTCTGAAAAGGCGCATCCGTCTCCAGGCTGACAAGGTCCAGTGCCAGGAGATGCGAAGGGCTCTCCCAAGATGCATGGGATGGGGCAGGTTTGTAGAGCAGTGGAAGCCTGGGGACCTAATCCTTACCAGCCGCCAATAAGTCCGAGATCGTGCCCACAGTATTCTGTTCCATCGCCACAAGAAGGCGTTCCCAAACGAGCCTGTTCCCCTGTTGTACCGACCAAAGGACACTCGGCGGCAAAATTGTTTGGTGACGATTCCAGGTCCTGTAATAGTCCATGACGGCCGACCCGACCAGGAGGAGTTAGGTCTTAACGATGTCATGGAGGTACCTGTTCGATACGCCCAAGAGGTTATTGACGGTAAGTGGGGCTATGATTGGGCTCTCGGCTACGCGATGACGGTACACTCCAGTCAGGGTCTCACCGTAGCGACCCACGGAAGGCCTGGATTATCGATGACTATCTCCAGTAGTCAAATCTTGCCTATCTCGCTGTGTCACGTGTGGAGTATATGCATCAACTGGAGAGGGTAACTTGTCCTCCAGAAGAGGGTTCTGAGGTCAGGTTACAGAGCGACAAGCAACTCCGCAAGCAAATCCAAGAGAAACTTGTGGCATACAAGCATCAGGACCGGGTCAAATATCCCCAGGAGTTTAACCTGAAGGTTGACTACATCTTGCAGCTCAGAGAGCCCCAACAGAACCGCTGCACGACATGCAACATCGATTTGCTATGGGCGTATACCCCAAAAGACACACAGCAATTCTCTGTCGACCGGCTGGACAATAGCAGGGGACACTGTAGAGATAACGTACGACTGACTTGTCTAGAGTGCAGAAAAAGAGGGGGGTGCTGCAATTACAACTGAGTAAGAACCCCATCAGGCGGCAACTGGGTGTCAAGGGGCACCACGAGGAGCTCCTCTCGGACAAACCCACGTGGTGGCTCATCCAACAAATAATCAAGCACAGGTTTGCCGAGCTTGTTGACCGAGCGTCCAAGCTGGCAGACCTGGATGGACCACACAGGGTCAGTTGCACAACGACGACCACCCTCAAGTTCGCCTGGCTGGTAGAGGTAGCGAACACCCATGCCAGAGGGAAGCTTCTGCTCTCGGATGCCAACAGGACGACCTGCAACCACAGAGGAAGGCTTTCGTGCTGCAGTCTTGGCGTTGATGGCGCCATAGGGCTTCTTTCCGGTTAGGCGAGTCACCTCACCACTCAGACGGCAGGCAGTCGAGCCACCCACTCGGTTGATCGTTTGCCGGGTGGAAGTCGCAACCTTTGAGCGTATTGGTGCCCAAAGAACCGCTCTGCCAGGTGCGAGCAAGTTCATGTTGGATGACCATCTCGTATTCCAGGCTGATATTATCAATGGTGTAACTGGCATGGACATCGCCTGAAGCCTGGACCACCCGGCTGTAATCATTGAACGTAAGCTCGTACTCGAGCCGACCCCCAAGCACACTCTGGTAGAAAGGCATATGAGCCTCAAGGAGTTCAAAATCCAGCGGGATACAGAAACGGTTGTCATAGGCATCAGCGATAGCATTGTCTGCAACAAGAGAGTCATCCTTGTCTCCTGCGCCGACCCACAATTTGGTAGCATTTCTTTTCGCGGATGTATCAATACCCTGGTAGTGCGCATTGCTGCGCTCGGAAGCTGTCTTCCAGAGTTCAAGGTAGCAGTGGTACACGTCTGCATCGTCGACCGATATCACCTCGTTCCCGCTGATCTTGATTGCCATTTTCTTGATGATGGCACAACTGACCTGTTATCATCTGTTGAGTTCACGGTGACTGTAAAGGCAAGGCGTACAGTACCCGGTGTAATAAGATGGTATTCTTCAAAATTCGGAAATCGGACATTGAGCGATTGGTCCTGATCAATCGTACTAGGATTGTGCGTAATAACAACCGATTGCCTGACTCCCTTTACCCCCAAGAGGCATTCGTAGTATGCGGTGTGGGTTAAGCTATCGCCCACATTGCCTTGGAGACATGTTGAATTATATTGAACTCTGTCGCTCGTCCTTCAGTACAATGGCAGACTTGGATGCCTTCGACCATCCCGATGAACAAGACGGCCGCGATGATGGAGAAGATGAGACTAGCTTTACCCGGGTCCCTGTTAACAACGGAGATGTCGGGGAGATAGGTGATCGTCTACCTTCATTGCAGCAAGAGATGTTGGAGACGACCGTTAATGACTACTACCAGAATATGTCTAAGAAAGGGGATGGTGCCCCTTCTACGTGACTATACCAAGTTTGTGCTCGACAAAAAAGGACTGCTGAGGCTGAAGGCCCATCCAGATTTCGACGTTGTTAATAGGTCAGGAGCACCCCTTGCTCTCTCAACAATTGCTGGGAGGCGTGTCGGTGGTGAGGTCATACGGAATGAGCTGGGTTTTGTGGTCTGGACTCGTGGGCCAAAGGCGCTTAAGCCTAAGGCGCTTGAAGCACTGCGGGTCAATAACAATGAGTTGGGTGAAGCAGCTGCTAGGATCGGATCGGATGCTATAGAACTGCCAGACTTGGGACAGGTGGCTAATGTTGCGTTAAACTCCACTAAAAAACGTGATGGCAAGTCTTACAGAGGAAGAAGAAACTGCACTTAAAACTTTACATGACCCTCCACTTGATACTACAGGATTGGAGCACAGCATCAGAGAGCTCCGTGGACTCGACAGGGTAATGCAGACAACACGTGGTGAGCTGATAAACAACCTGGCTAAACTGTCCGAATTTGATGAGCACATCGCTCAAAACTGGACACTGGAGGCGTTGATGAGTTTATCAGGCGCCGAATTGCAGAACGTCTGCGCAGCCTGGAAGATGAACGAGCTTCACGCCTGGAGGCGGCGCAACGAATAGAGAGGCTCTCCGATCCCAAATCAGTCGAATCAGAGAGAAGATCAATCGGATCCTCAATGAGGACACGACACTCGCTGAGCGCATTCGCACCCTCTTCCGGGAGCAAGGGATTACGATCGCATCTATCCTCACCGCGATTGGGATGGCAATATCGACCCTAGTACTTGCGCTGACGGCGGAGCTGGAAGTACCCCCGCTCCACCACCATCTGATAAGTACGGCCTCAAAGAGTGGGTGAAAAAACACCCACAGGGCCTTGGGCGTATCCTAGCCAAGCTAGCGGGGAAGGCTGCGGCTGCACTACCTGGAATTATAGGCTCTGTCGTTTCGTGGGTATTAAACCAACTCGCAAAAAGTTACTGGCTGGTTGGCTGGAAATCTATGGGCTGTTGTCCTTGCTCTTGAAGGGCTGCTTCTCGTGGTCGCTCGCTACTGGTTAACGAAGTAACCATAGTGCCAGTAGTCCGACCGCGACCCCACCCCGACGAGGGCGGCTATTTCTTCCTTATGCTGGCGTGTCGTTGACAGCTCCTTGCTCCCTGTAGCTTGCAGCTCGACCGGCTTGTCTCGTTCCTTTTGGAACGATTGCGGCTTGATTAGCCCCATCTCGTTTGTGAGCGTCGGTGGTGGGGTGGGTGTTGTGTTTACATCCGTATCCACACCCAGGATCTGGGTTGTGGTGGCGATAACAATCTCGTTGTTATACCCCAACACATGACCTATACGGCGCAGCATGTCACTTGGTGCCATGTTGGGTCCGATCCCAAAGACAAAGTTGACCTTAGAGCCAGTGTACTGCAATACATCTTGAAAACGCTTGATTGCTGAAGGGAGATCCACTGGGGATGAGATGGCATCCTCAACGTTTGAAAGGAACTGCTTCTGCGCATCGAAGGTCGCTCCTTGATGTTGTGCATCGGCGATAATGCATATCCGTGTCTGGGCCTGTGCCCCCAAGACTGCCCACACGTAGGCCTTGATGCTGTCGTTTAGGCGTTCAACGCCGGGCCGCGTAAACCCCTGAGATTTATCGAGTATGAATGTGTTTCACGCGCTATCTGAGTTTGGGGCATCTCGTTTGATGAAATCGACGTGGACGAACTCGTTAGATGTCCGGTGAATGACATGCTAGTAGGGTCGTAGTCAGGATCAGCTAAAGGCTGAGGGTCAAAGTTTGGCCAGTAGTTGTACATCCGCCCCATGCCATGGTTTGGGACTTTGACGCACCAGTCGGTGTGTGGGGATACATCAAACTCACCACAGATTCGCTCATATGAGTTATTGAATGCATTCCAAGCTTGATCCTGGGGCAGTGCAGTCTTTAGCTCGCTGAGGATCCTGCGAACCTGGTAGTACACATGGAACTCGTATAAGGACTTAACGAGGGGGGCTGAGGCCCTTAGGTGATATTGTGTGGACACACCAGAGCCCGTTGTTGCACATCAGATGGCGAAATTTAGCTGGTTCTACTAGAACTGCATTGGACTGCTAAGCCATGTCTGTACTTGCTTGTCAGATTCGACAAGTGGCAGCCGGTACTTTTGGAACACATCAGGGTAATGCTCTTGGAAATATGCGTGCGACGCGGCACGGACCCGGATACTGGGTTTTGTTAGTTGCTTCACTATGTCTTTGAACGAGAACGCCCCCCTGTTTTGTATTTTGCACCACCATTGAAACTAAATGCCTAGGTATCCATAGTATGTATGTCTAAGACAAGACTTCAAAATGGCCAGATGACTGCCCTTCCCAGGTCGAATGAGATTGCCGCACCTTCCATAAAAAGGACTTAATGTAGGTAATACAAAGCGATCCCCCTGCTAGATAGATATAACTTTATTTTACAGTACAAAGGTGTATACATCAAAACATTAATCGCCCCAGTGTTTGAACAGTTCATTTTAACACAGATAAGAGCCAAACATCTCATTGTATCGTCTGTTCTTTTATCGGCAGTGTGTTGTCCGGTACAAAAATAAAACCTGATGACAAAATGTTCTCACCTTGACGGATATTACACAATTCAGATCACGAGATAAATTGGTGGCCAAATGTGCTCCACATATCCAAGAATAAAGCTAGGGCATCAAAATTGTTCAAAACAAAGCGACAGAGCTGCATGGGAGTAAATTCAAAAACTGTCTTCTAATACAGGTTGGTTGTGAATCATTATCGATTACGCTGTATGCTGTCAAGATGTGGATCACGCTATTTTTAGTCCGCATGTAAACAAGACACCACTCGAGTGTCGAATCGATTTTTAGTGTCCTATATAAGCACAAACTGTTTTGTATAAGATGTGCAGGGTAGAGCGGGTCCACTATGTATCTGCCGCTAGCTGGATAAGCTATTTCATGGTGGGTATGTTAAATCCGTTAGGTGTGGTGCGGTTCAACCCATCAGCTGCCCACAGCAGTTGTGGACCGTACTAACTCAGAACTAGGGCACCGAGACCGAAGGATCAAATGATCAATTTCGGGGTATATACCTATGGTATATAGAGAGCTTCTGTGCACTCTTTCCGTTAAGCAAATCAGTTACTTTTAGAACTGGACAACTAAATTGTTCCATAGATGCACATGCCCTAGAATTACTTTTAATGACGTCAGAGTGTTTTTTACGTGGGGGGAGAAGAATTATCCCTGATAGAGGAGGGTGTTAGATGGGGAAATCTCATCTCGTGACAAGATATTTGGTCCACACACCCGGCATGCCTCGTGAATGGACCAAATTAGTATCTTGCCCTCGGGTGAGATTTCCCCATCTAACACCTGCTGCCATCAGGAATAATAATATGCTCCCACCACTAAGGTACTGAGACATATATAAAGTCGTGTGGGACAACTGAGAGAGATATGCCTGTCTCACCCCACCCACGTGACAGCTAATTCACCCCACCCACGTGACCAGCCAGCCTATTTGCATATTTAATTGGCATCGAAACTATTTAATCATTTATAATCACGTCTGCACATGTATAAACAAACAAAAGTGAATGCCATTTTGCTTCCGTAAATACATCTGACTTTATAAACGAAAATCGAAACCAGAACTCTCTAAGAAAAACTTCAGCACACCTCAAATCGCGTTATCGGGTTATAGGTGAGAAATATACATCTGCTATCACTGCGCGCTGTCAAACTGAAGTACAAGTCTGGAAATGACGCGTGCAGACATGTCGATTTCATTTCAGGTCACTTCAGCGCATTAACCCTCAACATGCATTGCTAGTCTGCGTGTTTTGAAGTATATATCCTTTGGTATATTTACCACACTTCTCGACAAGCTTCTTGAATATCTTATTCGGTTTTCTCCTAGAATGAACACACTAAGAATGATTTTTTCATGGAAAATATAATATTGTTTTATTATGGCGTCGCATCCTTAAAATGGTGGGAGAAAAATAATCCTCGATGGGTATCTGGGTGGGACGGGTAATTCTCACCCTTGGGACAAGATATTTGAGCCAGACATTTGGCAAGCCTCGTGTTTGGCTCAAACATCTTACCCATTGGTAGGATTTCCCAATCCCACCCAGATATTCATCGAGGTCAATAATATTCCTGGTAAAGAGAGAGAGAAAAAAAATCCCATTACCATGTTTCAAAATAAAAATTAAATAAGACTGCCCGAGTGACAAAAAGAATGCCCAAGTTGCAGAGAGAGCCTTTTCTCATAAAGACTAGTCTAGAGACATTAAAATTTCATACAAGAAAATATTAATTCAAAGCATCGATGCATGCTAAAAGAAATAACAGGCGGCGATGCTATGTATCGCTATTTTCTGTCGGAAGATATTTCTTCTCATATACTAGAAGGTTTCAAAAATGAATGTTGAAATGTGTGCGCTCTTTGACTATAGTTAACAAATAACAGTTAATTTTTAGCGTTAATGGAACATCGCAGACTGAACAAAATCAGACAAATGGTGAAGCATTGACGAATTTAGAAAGGCGATAATTCGTTGCCTGCTCAATGTTTTCTCTAAAAAAATTCCGATTCTCTAATAAATGTATACATTTTGACACAATCAAGTAGTCTTTTTTGTTTATTTTCCAACTAAACTGTATAATTCAGGGACATGGCTAGAGGTGGTAAGGTAGTGAATTTCCAAATAGGGGGAGGGACCAGGAGGGGGAAACCCCCCTCCCCGTCCCTCCTCATTGTTGAAAACTCACTACCGATCAAGATTTTAAAAATGAAGCCATGAAAGAGGGCATAAAATTGATTCTAGTAACTGAAATGCCAAGACATTTATGATAGAATTATCAGGTTATTATTATTTGGTATTCTTCTGGGAATTGAATATGTGCTAAACATATGCTCAAGCTTAGAACTTTGAACAATTGACACTGTCCTAACATTAAATCAGATCGTATGCAGGAATGATCAATTTTCGATGTTTCATCATTTTGTAACTGTAAATGATGGAATTACCTCTGGATAACGATTTTACATGATGTGATTTCCTTGAAGTGCATTTCGAGGATTTTTTTTTATGATAAGTAAATGTACTATAGAAATCTCGTACGGATGGACATCAGGTCTATCTGTCTGTCTGTCTCTATCAGACAAGGTATGATTTTTTTGCTTCTCATTTGCCTTGAGCAACATTTTCAATAATTATAACTTGACTATCTTTCAGCCTCACCCCACTCCCCACTACCCCCTTCCACAACACTCACACAAATATATTAAACATCAAAGACCACTCTATTCCAGAAGCAAATATCTTATTCATTCTCTTTCGAAACATATTTTCTACAATTTCACATTTTTTGTCAGAATGGATGTCTGTGGGGCTTAAAATTAAATTTGTGAAAGTGTACTTAAGGGCACTTGCAGCACAAGCATTGCACTATAAAATCAATAATTGATGGTTTAAGCATTTTAACAGTGTTATGAGATACCGCAGTAGCAGTACTAGTCATTCTGCTGGAAAAATGTGTTTTATGTTTTGTCAGTGCCATACAAATGACTCCAGGTGGCTTAACTGAGAAAACTGAGGCATTTTCTTGGAAAAAATGCAAAATATCCATCAAACACAATGTAAAATGTCTCCAGAAGACACAATGTGATTTATAAATTATCACAAATGGGAAATTTAATATCACAAGAGTTTTGTTTTGTGTTTTGTGTACTCCAGGGCGGCACGCACTCTGTTCCCATGTACGATATGGCTCGGAATCTTCTACTGCTCGCTCAGGATGTCCACGCCGGAGTGGTGGTTCGTCACATTCCCGGTCGTCTGAACGTCAACATCGACGACTCCCTGTCCCGATGGGGCGGGGTTATTTCCACCGAGTGGATGCTCCACAGGGTGGTGTTTAAGTCGCTCTGCGATCTCTGGTATCGTCCCCACATCGATCTCTTTGCGATTCGTTGGAACCATCAGGTGGATACTTTCGCGTCCCCGTGTCTAAGTGTTCTGGCTTTCGCCGTGGACGCTCTGTCACTCGATTGGAACGGTCTTGTCGGCTACTCCTTCCCGCCGGTTCCGATTCTGTCTAGGTTCTAACCAAGATACGAACCTGCAGTTGTCGAATCGTTTTGATCGATCCCCCATCGCCTCGGTGGGTGGGGATCAATCTGCTCTGCTCTCTGTTGGCGGCAGTTCCGGCAAGGTCTCCCTCTACGTCGCGACCTTCTTTGCCAAGGTCACCAGATGAGGTTTCACGTCGACCGGACTTCATTGTCTTTTGTCAGGTCCTGTCTGCTCCGTAGAGGTTTCTCGAGACGGGCAATGGAGTGCATTTCTTCTTCAAGGAGGCACTCCACTGGTTTAGCCTATGCGGCTAAGTGAAAGGTCTTCTGTCGATGTTGTGTGGATCACTCTGTTGATTATGCCAATCCTTCGATCACACAGATTGCGGAGTTTCTGGTATATCTGTTTGATTCTCGGGGTCTCCAGCCTGCTACCACCAAAGGATACAGGTCCATGCTTTCGGAGACCTTTTCGTATGTGGGACGGCGTCGTATCGGCACTAATCCATTCCTCTCCGAGCTTGTTCGGCACTTTTTCTTGAAAAGGCCTAGGAGTTCGCAGCTTATCCCTAGATGGAATCTTTCTTGGGTGCTGCTCTGCTTTGGGGGGGGGGGGGGGACGTTCGAACCTTTACCCCAGGTGGATATGCGTTTTCTCACATACAAGACGGCTTTTCTGGTGGTTTTTGCCTCAGCCATACGGGTTAGTGAGCTTCAAGCCCTCTCGGCTGACCCGGCCTTTTTCAGAAACTCTCCCAACAGTGTTACGTTTTCCACTCATTGCTCCTTTCTGGCCAAGAATCAGATACCAGAAATTACTCCGCCTCCTATCTGT
This sequence comes from Pictodentalium vernedei, assembly GCA_031216915.1. NCBI lineage: Eukaryota > Metazoa > Mollusca > Scaphopoda > Dentaliida > Dentaliidae > Pictodentalium > Pictodentalium vernedei. Next base: position 113,115,324 of record CM062292.1, on the reverse strand, counting down.
ATCGGGGCTCTCCCTTCTGTTGAGGGTAAACGCCCTTTGCTCTGCCCGGTTCGTGAAATTCGCATTTATCTCAATCGGACGCAGTTCATTAGGAAGGGTAGGACACGATTTTGTTCTGTCTCTTATTCCTAGTCGACAGAAGATCTCTCCTCAATCCATTTCTCAATGGATTTGTCTTGCTATTCGCGCGGCTTACGCTCGTCTACCGACTGGCGATTGTATTAACAATCGTTCTCTGCCCACAAGGTGCGTGCATTGTCTACCTCTTGGGCTTATACTAACTTCGTCATATTGTCGGATGTTATGCTGGCAGCCTACTGGAGAAATGCTACTTTCTCCACTTATCTGCGTCAGTTGCAGGAGCAGGCAGAGGACGTTTGTACTATGGGCCCTTTTTCTTCTGCTCAGACTGTTGTCTACTCCAGCCATTCGGCTTCTTACAAGGTCAGTCCCAGCTCTGTGACTGCCCTTTCTGTCTGTGCGTCGCACAGAACCATACGCCTCATCTCTCATTGTCTTTTACTAATGTTTGTGATGCTATGATTTGATAGGCCTAGGGACCTCTTCCTCTGTCCACGGTTCCAGTGCAATTGGGTTATGTGGGGGTTGGTTATATGAATCCCTCCATCCTATTGTCTATTCAGTCTGTAGTGAACATTTGTAAGGTAGGTTGATAAGAAAGATAAATTTTATAGTAAATTTTCTTTCAAATTATACCTACCGCAATTGTTTACACGGAGGCCCTCCCGTCTTCTTATTCGGGTAAGTATCCTTCCTCCCCGCTGATCACATAACTCCTCTGTTGGCTGACTCAAAAGAATGATTCACTGGTGACTAACTGCGCAATTGTTCCGGAAGTCGTGGAATTGTACTAAGAGAAGAGCGTCCCCTACTGGGTGTGCCCCCATGGCGCTCGACCCAGTTTTGACATATTTTTTCGTGGTGCTTTTGCGCCACTTTTCTTTCCCAAATCGCTTAGGAAAGATCAGAATAGAGAGTATATTTTCCGAGTTAGGGTCTTCCACTGTAGTGCAAGCCTGTAGTAAACAATTGCGGTAGGTATAATGAAAAAGGAAATTTACTATAAAATTTAAAACTTTTTCACTGCGTGAATTTTGCCACATGGATTTTACTGTAGATAAATTTAATGTAGCAATGGTTAAAGACCAGAATTGCTGTTAAAATGTTTGTGTTAAGAGTTTTAACTTTAAGCATACTGCTGTTAGAATTAGTGTGCCTTTTGAAAAAGACTAAAATTTGTCAACTTTCACTACTGTTTTACATCAGTTTTATGTCTGGCGTTACATTCCTGTGTGAAGAATTGCCTGCTGAACAATTCTTTTAGGTATTATTGTAGTACTTAATCCATTATTTACTTGGGCTACTTTAAGAAGATTACTGTTAGACGAAAACTTCAGTTTTCAGACAGTTTTCTTTTTTGGTTATCAGACATTGTAATTCATCAATTAAATTGACCTCGTTGTTTTTTCTGAATCCGTAATTTGATTGGCTGAGAGCCTGTCGGCTCCGTGTTCTAATCGCGGGTAAATTCACTCTTATCGTGCTCTGATTACCAGTTCATAACAAGCATATCCTTTCAATTTCTCTTTTACTTGTTAACCCTCTGACCATTACAGACTACATCAAACTTTATTATATGCCTGCCTGTGAATTATCGCATATTATCTATAAGATATTCTTCGATATCTATCGACTCGGTGAATGTAGAGGAGTATCCCCCAGTAACCGCATCACGTCGCCTTGAAGGAACGATCAGATGATCTTTGCTATTATTTTGAAATGTACTTTGTGGTCAAATAAGTCTGAATATTGTGCAATAATATGCCTCGTAGTATATATTAATAAAAAAGAAAATCTACTCTATTTTGGTCAGTATCTGGAATTATCTCATGAGTGTGGATCTGAAAGATTTATTTTTCAAGTTCATACGATGAATTTTTTTCTGTAGCTTCCTGAATACACAGAACGACAGACGCGTGTGAATGGATTAATCGATATGGCACGAGTGCCAGCGCGGAAGTATAAAACCAGAGATCGCAGGCCTCGCGTTTTATCCTTCCGCGATGGCACAAGTGCCATATCGATTAACCCATTCACACGCGTGTGTCGTTCTGTGTTTATTACACGCCTTCGCGTCTATCAAAAACAATTATTAGGACACCCAGCAATTCATTTGACAACTATCAACACAAAGAACACAGTTTATCGCCAGCTAAATTTCCGAGGCGAACCCCTGGCCTGTTACTGCAATTTTTCAACTATCGCTAGGAATTCAAATTGTAAATGCGTTGCACGATTTGTAGAAAATGCAAGTGAAATTTCGCTTCTATTTAAAAGTAGTCCGTCAACGATTTCCGCGCGGCTTAGTGTTGCTGTAGATTGGGGATTACATAGGAGAGACGTGTAATAAATGACGTTACGCTTCGGCGCATGACGTCGCCTTGAAGGAACGATGAGCAGCTTTTTGTTATTGTTTTGAAACTGTTTGCAGTCGAATTGGGGTGAATATTGCACAGTGATGTGTTACGTAGCATATAATAAAAAGAAAATCTACGCTGTTTTAGAGAATACCGGGAATTATTACACATCCATTAAACTTTAAACCCTTGTAGTCAACGGAATCGCCGCTATGATATAAATCATTCTGTACTCAAAGGATGATATACAAGCCGGAACTTTTTACCGCACCGTTTAGTTACGCTTCGAAAAGTTTCCAAATTTCGTTATGCAATCATCGACCGTCTGTCGCAGTGTGAAAATGAAAACGTCCAAAGCAAAATAAAGTCGGTTCACAAAATATTAGTTAGCCAAAAATGAGATAATATTTAACAAAAAACCCAATCATTTCCAACCAGAACATTAACCCAGTCCCGTGGCCGTTTTGTGGATCCCATTATATTAGCTCAACTTTTGAGCTTTGTTTGCAGTTTATATTCAAAATCGTATGTTTATTGCTGCAAACAAAGCTCAACGAACGACGCGATTTTTCCAGTCAGTTGCACGAATTGGGACACATGACCACGTCATTGTTCTTCATGAAATATACACGTTGAATTTGACAAATATACAACACTTCGTGTGTAGTTTACACATTACTAAAAGAACTGTATTGGTCATTCTAATGTAAAACATTTAAAGTATCAAGAAATCTACTTGTTTATTAATCGAGTCGGCACGGAGTATTTTAGATGAATTCCGTCATCAAGGAATTCCGCAATTGACTGAAACATCGGTTTAGGGCTGCAGAGCGAAACGAAACAGCTCAGCAGCGTGCATGCCTGTGAAATCGCCCCTTCGAAAAAATGAAGTTTACCATAAAAATGAACCAACTAATTCATATTATGACATACATATATCATATTACATACAGAGGGGCTTATCTGTAATATGAATTATATATGTCGTAATATGAATTAGTGTGTTTTATGATTCTGTTTTTGTTGAATTTGTGTGCAGCAATCTACCTTTGTTTTGGTGTATTTGCTATATAAATCTTCTCTTCTCTTATCTTATATGAGGTACATTATCAAACGATCGTTTGTTAAAGCCGTTTGACACTGCGTCTACCCCCATCCCCTCACACACACACAAATACACACTCCTTGATACATCATTTGAAAATGAAGGCTCACTCAACGAGAATAAAGGGAGGGGTTAAAAAATTGCACAGCTGAGAATGGCATACATTCATTCGACGCTCTCAATGGTTTTGTTTCAAAATCAGAACCTGTGTGTTTCAGCCCAAATGATTTATACGAGAATAAAAAGGGACTCATAATTACGATTAGACAAAAAATCCTAGAGTGCTGTGGATTAAAATTACCACAATTTTCGTTGGCATCAGCGCCATGCCTGTTAGCAACAAGTCTTTTGAATTTGCCGGACTATAAAATGCAGGGTGGGACGAGAAGGGTATGGTGAGGAATAATTTGAGCTAGGAAAAAAAGATCGAACAGAAAGATACAATATTCAAGGAATCAGGGGAGCCGAAAAATGATGGGGGGGGGGGGGGGGGGGGGTGCAGGAGGACACCTTTCCCCAGGCAAATACATCCGCTAGTGTAATAAGTTTATAACGGCTGTGCTTCACGCTAAAAACTAAAGTGTTAAAAACTACACTTGAAGTGCTGTATTGAACACTTACTAAGTGCTGAACTACCATTTTGTTCAAGTGTAGATATCCCAAAACTTGACAGGTATTACAATAGTACCACTTGACAATTGTAACGTCGCGACACTTAAAAGGAAACAACGCAGATGACGCGGATCAGGCTCGAACTCTCGAGCCTGATCCGCGTCATCTACGTTGTGTCCTTTTAATTATGTACCCACCAAGCGCAAATCAAATTATGGACGATTCTGGAAGAATCACCAATGCTGGACACATGGGAAGTGCCATCCATTCAAGTTTCAGATGTCTGACGATTGTAATGTCTGAGTGCTTAAAGCATTGCACTTTGAGCGTTAAAATAAAACCCTAACAGTTAGAATGGGTTTAACACCTTGAACGTGTCATTTTTAACACTTTAGTTTTTAGTGTGTTGGGGCACATATTTCATTTAACCGTTATTGTAATCAATTTATTACAATAGCGGTTAACATAAACTTTTTCATCAAGCGCTATTGTAATAAACTTGTTACCATAACAGTTGGCGCGAACTTTTTTATCAATCGCAATTATAATAAACTTATTACAATAGCGGTTGATGGCTTAATGCAAACATTTTCAACGACCGCTCCTGTGATAAACTTTTAACCATTACGGTTGACGCACACATTTCCACCAACCACTATTGTAATAAATGTCTTACAATAATAGTTAATTCGAGTGTCTGTCCTGTCCAAATTCTAATAAGTTTTTTTCATTAGTTTGAGAATAAGCCAATTGTGCATTTCTTCAACAGACGAAGCAGTTTCATTCAAGATTTGATCGCTTTATCTACTACAACAGCAAAAAAAATAATGAAATTGTCTATATGGCGGATTTGAAGTATTCTGCTCCGGAAAATGGCTGAGAAAACCATACAAATACGGATGTCATTGACACCAGCTCCTTTAGCCCTTTCAAATACATCAACATTTGTTCGGTTACAATTGTGGTTAAAATATTTGTAAAGTACAATATGACCCTAATATAGTTGACAGAGGTGGAGCACCGAAGATGAATTTGGCGACAGGTAGGAGACCGATTTCTTGCAATTAAATTTCTTGTATAAACTCTTTCAACGCTTAGCTTCTGAATGGTGTGAACCAACATTCGGTTCGTTTTTGCAGTTTATTGGAGAGTCTGGAATGATGATATCTGAGGGACGATCTGTCACATTTCAAATTCAATCCAACAGTCCATGAATGAAGTGGAAAACGAATCTAATGAATGAATCACACGAACTTAGTAAATTTAGACAGAGAAAATGCTAATTAGCCGTTGGCAGCTATTTCGCCGGGGCCCCTTGGAATAGTCGATTGGCTATTTCTCAGAAGCCTGTGAAATAGCCACTTCGAATGAAGTTTACTAAATAATTGAACACGTACCTCCCCCCCCCCCCCCCCACCCACTACGAGAGAATTATAATATTTTCATCGATTTTCTGGTCGTTTAGATTTACTTCAGACGTTTTCTTTACCCCTTTTTTATAAAACCGCGAGGTGGGGTGCATGGGATTAAAAGATATGTTGATATACTTGAGATCTACAGACAGGGCCAACGGAAGCACGTAAGCGCAATGTGGTGACATTATGTACACAATAGACACATCGTGTCATTGTTGTAGAAACGCTCAGATATCGCTCCCTGGGCGTCCTAATATAAATTTGTTTCCTAGGGAGATCCCCAACCCCCCCCCCCCCCCATACACACACAAATGGGAGGGGTCACCTCCCCCTAGTTCAGCGATCGGAACGTAGTGGCAACCCCCTTACAAGCGGTTAGCCACTACATCCAGATCGCTAAACTACCTTCTCCTCATCCTCCTCTATAGCTCTGGCCTGTGTCGTTTGGGACATGAGTAGTATGTCATGTTCCCCTACAGGGAATAGTTGCAGGATCTCATTGCAGGATCTCATGTGACGTCATAGTCACGTGACGTAGTGTCGCCATGTTGTGTTGTCATGGTAACCGGCGTGAGCGGCCATGTTGTGACGTCATCCCCATAGTGATACGTGGTGTTAGTGCGCATGCGCAGCGCGTGTTGTTAGGGTGATACGTGTTTCCGTCGTCCATTTTGTATACAGGAGGCAGCCATCTTGGTTTCTATGGTAGCACGTGATTGCTATGTTACCCAATTTTTCTGTAATAGGACGGGGTATGTTCGGAGGGTGTGTTTCTTTGTAGAAGAGTAAATCTAATTACCACAAACAACCCGACAATCCATCCAAATCACCAAAATCCACCCGAAATCACCGAAATTGACTTTATTTCCCCATTTTATCGGTTTAGCACGTAGTGCTATAGTACCGAGAGGGTACAAGGGGTGCATTCGACTGAAGTGGAGTAATGTTCTGGCTTAGAATTCTTTCAGAATCCCTTTTTTTTGGATCCCATGACGTGTTATTTCCCTATTAAGAGTAGCTCGTAATACCGAGGGGGTGTGTTCGTTTGAAGTGGAGTAATGTTCCCATTTTTTGGATCCCATGACGTTTTATTTCCTTATTAAGAGTAGCACGTAGTGCTATAGGACAAATTTACCCAGAATCCATTATTAAAATTATAAGTAGGACCCATATGTGTACATGAAGGCCATGAAGCTAAGTTCCACCATATACTCATATGAGGATCTACCCAACAGATGTGTCGTACGAGGTCTAATTTACTATCCCTCATTTTGATTTTTCTTTGTACTTCGATGGAAAGTTAAAAAATAACAACACTAAATATAAATTTAAATTTCTTTTATTCAACAACAAAAATACATCTTTTTATGGTATGTAGATTGTCAGATATTCATAAACAGTCTTTCTGCAGATTGGACATCTTCTGAGTGGTTTACAGCAGTCTTTGCACAGACACAAATGGTTACATGGTCGCGGAGCGACATTGGCTTCAGCTAATAAACACACACTACCTTTTGTCCTCCGTGAATCTTCTTCTTCTTGAAATGATGTGTCCATTTCTTCTTCTTCTCTGATGGCCATTTCTTCTTCTTTTTCAACGTCCATGAATTCAGGTGGTAAATTACGAATGTAATAACAGTCTGGAGAATATTTTCTGTGTTCTTCTATAACATCATCTTCTGTTTCCGAGAAACGAACAATAATACCACAACGAAAACACTGAGTTCTGTCTCCTGTCCCCAAATAAAAGAATCCAGCTTTTGTCAGTTCATTCGGGGTTTTCACACTTTCACTTTGTAACATGAATTGAAATGTCTTGAGACGATTTTCCTCCAATGCACACTTGATGTGTTTTGGTGGTCTTTGTTCTGGTGTCTTTCTTATTTTTTCTTCTCCACGTAATAACTGCTCCAGTACTGGTGGCGGAACATCACGAAAATACGTTTCGAATGAAACGCTCATTCTCTCTACAAAGTCTCTTGGATTTCTTGTTTCTTGGTTTCTTGATTGATAATCGTTCAGTGCCATCCTGATCAAATATGGAATAGTGAACATTCTTCAATTCTTTTTATCTTCATTCTTCTTTGGTTTTCTTTCTCTTTTTGATTTGGATTCTCCTATTTCAAGACTTCTCTTCTTTGCAATATCCACTGCTTTGGTCACTTGTTCCCAATCTCTGGTGGTAAACTGGAACCCAACGTCGTTCTTGAATAGTTGAATCTGTAAATCGTTGTTAAGTTTGAAGACGGTCACATTAGTAGACATCCTTCTTCTTTGGCTGTCGAAACACAAATGAGCTGAACACCAAGTGCACCAGTTTTTATAGTTTTCCTTCAATGCAGCGACATCTAGTGGCTGGTTTCCTCTATGACGTCATTAACCAAGAGATCATTATCCGTTAGATCAGTGGTAAACATGTTGGATATGGTTTCCACCGGTACAGCGCGACAGCGATGTTTCAAGTAAAATAGACAGTATTGTCCACACACTGGTAATGGTCCTTGAAGGCATTTTGTATTATACTTCCAATATCTGGAATTCTTCTTCAGGAAATTCTCGAATGGTCTGTGTTGTGGTGGTAATCCGTAGGAATCAAAGTATTCTGCGTTGTGGTGACTCACAAAGAGAGCCACCCAATGTTCTCCTTTTCTGTGGTCTGGATCCGTGTTGGCTATCAAAGCCACTGGTCTGTGACCTGGTAATCTTCTTGGTAATTTGTTTCTTGAAAATACACCCAAACATATTCTCTTCAAACAACTATCTGATCGAAGTGCATTCTCTAACTGCAACGTGTTTATGTTGAGTAATCGAAGATTACTTGTCTATTCTTATCCACTTCTATGATGTTCTGGAATTCTGCATACACCAGTACGTTGATTGTGGTTGGTAATGGATTTTTGAAATGGACTTCTAGTCTCAAGTTTCCTCTCTTCACCAGATCGAAGTGTTGTCCATGTGATAGATCTGGAGTCAGGTCGAATACGAATAGGGTATATCCATTTATGTACTCTTCTCGGCTGATGTGGTTTCCTTCATTCTCATACATTTGTCCAGTTCCTTGGAACAGAGTTGCATAACATCTCGCCACTTCTTGTTGTTCGAATCTAGGTTGTAATGGTTTGGCTGGAATCTGCTGCCCATCCACGTACAATGCCAAGTAATTGATTTTGTAGTTCTTGAAATTATATGGATTCTTTGAAAAGTTTCCATTGAAAGCATCGTTGTCCACACAACCCACGACGATGCGTTTAGGTAGTTGGCCTAAAAATAAGTTCTTGTGTGATGCTCAGATTTCCTTTCGGCACTGAAAACACCTTGGTTTCCACACGATCGATAGGATATTTTGCAGTTGCTTTTGTTAGTGCTTTCTCGTGAGCCATTCTCACGAATGATTGGAGTCTCTCTTTGCGTACAAACATGGATACATCTAGAATTTTGATCTTGTATGTAGCGGTATCGGCCATCAATGCGAAAGCATCTTTGGCTCTATTCATTTTAACATGAACATTAACTCCATTCAGCAAGTAACGAGTTTGGAAAAACATGTCCAAATGTAATCTTCCAGTCATGTCCACGATTTTACTTTTCTCTATAAATTTCTTTCGAAGAAGAAATCCCTTGTTATCATCTGTCAAATCTTCCATGTGTCCGGCCGTATCCTTGTACCATAATGCATTAGTCAGTTGTGACTTCTTGGCAGCTGGTCCATAACTCAACAAAGTTTCTATGAAAGCTCTGTTATGATAAGTGTTGTTGGAAGGAGATACCAGTTTTTCATTCAAGCTGATATCGATTTGATTAAATAAGGAATGCATCCATAAATTGACTGGGCCCACTTTGGCATCGGGTGCAATTGATGCCCCATTGGAATCTACAACCGTTGCTTTAACATACAAGTATGTCTGTGCCAAATTCAAATAATCATCTCCTAATCCTGCAATGTGGAATTCTATTGGACCACTGTTTCCTATAGTCGCCAAGGGCCTGTGTTCTACCCATTGCCCATGTTCCACACTAGTCTGTGTCGGTGGTATGGAAAACAAGTCGAGTTCGCTGTTGACACACTCACAAGATTTTTCATTAATGAGAGACATCATGCACCGAGATGGTCTTGGATCTGAACAGTTCTCCTTCTTTTTGTCGATTTGCTAGTTTTGCGTGGTGCGGGCCTTTTTATACTTTTCCTACCGGGTGGTTTTGAACCACCAACCACTTCATTCCAAGCTCCTGCACCAGCCTCTTTGACTCTTTTGATTGCTGCCTTTTTTACATTTTTCCCTTCAATGACATCTTCGGCAAAGGCTGCTCCTTTTCTCAATAACTGTTTTCCCACGGTCCTGGCTGTAGTTTTCAATAAAGGTAACACCATATTCTTCAGTCCTCCTAATATACTTCCCAAACCATATCCTCTCTGTATTTGAGCTCCAGAAAAAGCCGGTAGACCATTCCCAGCTTGTTTCGTGTAATATTCTTCGTATAATTTGGACTTACAACAGTAAGTCATGTTTATGTGAAATGAAGAGATCTACGATTTCTGAAATGAAGTGTCACTGTCACTTTCCCGAACTCGAATGGTACTATGGCTCCTGTGTCACCCCTTATATACACCTGGACGGTACTGAAATTTTTTCGTTCTACTGGTACATAATACACATTCTCAAATGTTTTAGAGATGATATCCCCATATTTCCCACGCACGGGCACGATACGAAGAAGTGGTATTCTTGTATCTCCTACGACTTGGTCACGAACCAAGTCACAATATACATAGAGTGAATAAAATCCTTGGTTGACATCGGCAACTCTGGAAGAATTGTAAGTTCCTGATTTAAAAACACACTCATTAAATCCCAAAATATTTTGAAGAGTAGGGCTCAATGTGACCACGACTCCATCACGTACCGTGATACGAACTTTACCAGTCACTCTATCCAGTTCAAAAGCTACCTTATCGTGACGAGGCAAAAGTAATTCTTTAACACCATTGATAGCTCGTATCACATCAATGGGATCCGAATAACGACCTTCCTTGAGAGTAAGTCGGTAATTCTTTTTCGAAGACCAGAACACTGTAACGAAAGCTTCTTCTCCACGAATATTGAACCAAGTATTTGGATACTGAATCTCTGCCAGACCTACTTCCCATTCTCCCGTGAGATTCACTGGCTGTGATAGCTGAGTGGTGTACGTAGTCAACGTGTTTTCTGGAAACACGTTCATAGAACTATTACTTGGTAGAGTCAAATAAAACATTACTTTTTCTTAATGATTGGATTTGGTAACAAACATCCTATGCTACTACTCAAGAGAGCAGTCCACAACTTGCTGTCTGTGTTTTCGAGAGTGAGATTAACGACACTGGTAATGATGATGATATACAAAATGATTATTTGTGAAAAATAAGTGATCTCGCTCCTTGGAATTCTTTTACCAAAAAGAGGCCAAGAACCGTTCGATCCTTCTTCCATTTTGAAGAAACTTCAGAGGTTCACTTCCTTTTATAGGTGAGCTGACTCTGTTTGATCCACGAATTGAACGAAGTTGGGTATCCCAACCACTTTACGAACAATTCCCTTTTCTTACCTCGACCACGTTTCTTGAGTACGTGTTCGATTTTGTAAATAGTTTTATGTAAAACTTGCTGAAGCTCTTCAGTGTAGAATGACCCTTTCAGTATTTCTCCATTATCATCTTGTAACATGTATGTGACTGGATGTCCTTTCTTGATTCTACTACTGTGAATAACTCTTCGGTCCAATTGGGCAAATAACCTTTCTCAAAAGTTTTCTTAACTTTATTGATTCGCACTCTGTCTCCTACTTTGTACTTTGGTGTCTTGTGTTTTATGGGTTGTCCATACAACCTTTGCCAAACCTCTTCTTGATTTTCAAAGTTCACGGCGATGGGGGCCATACCTATACTGCGATGACGAGAATGATTATATGATTTCACCAAGTTTTGAAGTGGAAAAGTTAGTGTATTGTTCTTGGTAAAATATTTCCACATTTTGGTTTTCAAAGTTCTATTGAATCTTTCTACTATGGAACATTTTGTTTCCACATTTTGTGTAGTGAAAAAGTCGACTTTGTGATCTTTGAGAAAATTCTGAAATTTTCTGTTTAGAAATTCTTTGCCTTGATCAGTTTGTAATTTTTCTAAAAGCTTTCACGATGGAATCACCAAGTTTGTTTTGTAATGGTATCACCCAAGCATATTTACTAAACACATCAAAACATGTCAACAAAAATTTCATGTTTTTGTTGAATTTACTTATGTTTGAAACATCTACCAAGTCAGCTTGCCATTGTGCAACTATTACTTTTCTTCTACGAAATGTACGACGAACAGGTTTGTGAAGAGTGTATGTGTCTTGAGTCTCTAACCATTTTACAACTTGTTTGGTTTTTTTCTTGGACGCTCTACGAAGAGCGTCTACACCACCAAAACTACCAGGCACTTCAGAATCATAGTACAATGCTTCCATGACTGCCTTGTTCAAGTGTCAACTCTATTTATACCTTTTTTTCGATACACTTTGGCGTTTCTGTTTTCTTTGGTTGTTTTGGTTCCGACTTTATCGGTGCCTGTTTCATAAAATCCCAACGTTCTTTATGACCAATTAATTCTTGGGGTATGTTACTATCTCTCAAAGCTTCGGCCAACATTTCCCATCCCTTTGGTTGGAAAGATTTTCGTCTTCTAAGTAAATCGTTTAGAAGATCTGTTACATTCGACCCTACCACTGTTTGATCTTTGTAGACTAATTCACCCTTCTCATTCCAAGATATATTTGGGTCACTTCTAATACGATTCAACAACAACTTGCCCTTTCTCTTCATTGTCATAGGTACAGAATCGAGAATGTCTTCGTCTTTATTATCTTTCTCGAATTCGACTTTAATTGGTCGAGGAGCCATTACCTTTTGTTGAAATGTCAAGTATCTTTGTAAAATTTGATTATATTGAGTCATCTTTTCATCAGCCGAAAGAAAAGGGGCATCGAGAATATCTCTCATTTCTCTATCCAGTGATGAAACAGCCAGTTCATTCGGCTGTCTTGGAGTCTCTTGTAGACGTTCCAATAACCTTGGTTCTACCAAAGCCATCTTCTTTGCATATTCCATCATCCAAATATACCTTTAGCAGCACCCAATAGTACAGGAGATAGCAATGCCCCCAAGAATCCCCCTTTCTGCAAGATTTGTTTCCTCTTTTTGTCAGATGTACCTTTGTTTGCCACTGCCCTCACTAGTTGTTTCTGACGAACGAGTTTGGTTCTCTGAGCTTTGGTCAGAGGTACTGCTCCCTTCAGTATATTCGAGGCACAGTCACACAAACAAGTTATCAATTCTTTGTCTGCATGTTTTAGTATGGATGTGACGAGTGCGGGTTTCGATTTAATAAGAACCTTGAGAAGAGCGATGTTGCGCTTGAGACGGTCAGACATGCTTCTGACTCGAGTCAGACTTGTTGCTCCCCTTTTATACTTTTCGGAGGTACACATATTGGGTTTCCCCAGGAAAAATTTGACTTCTTAATCTCATGTGTTCAGGAGTATCTTGTTTGAGATCTATTAAAAGGTAACCATATGGTGTCGAAGTGGCATTTTCGAAAACTTCTCTCAGAAACTTGGAATGACCAGGATACATCTGTGCTGCCAAGTGTGAGATCTGAGAACGATCCCTAGGATTTTTAAACAAGATCATGTAATGACTATTGAGAGCTACAGTCCTATGGACTTTATTTTTATCGAATAAATTTTGAACAATGTAGATCACACTAATGTTACGGTGGTGACTACCTTTAGTAAATAATCTAGACACTCGAACATCTGCATCGAGCATCAGATCATCCAATATGACTAAACTATCAGATTTTAATTCTTGAGGGAGACCCTCTACGAATTCTACTTGGGGTAAAGTATTGTATAATGGTTGCCATTCACTATAACACCAAATGATGTGACTTGGGACAGGTGATATAATATTTTGAATGTTTTGAATAACCCGATTTACAAAGGATGATTTACCACTACCCGTGGGACCACACAATAAACAAGTGAATGGATGCTTCCAACGAGGATCCATCTTTGTTGTTGTTCTATGTGGGTACTACTTCCCTTTTATACCCTTTGGGGAGGTGGCCCCCACTGAACGTGGGGACTACTCCCCCTTTTATACCTTTTGGAGAGGTGGTCAATATGAACCGTCATCCAAAAAATATTTAAAATTGGTGGCCCTCTGACTTACTGGCTGGGGACAGTTTAAGTTTGTTTGATATTTGTCAAGAAGATAAACATCAAATAACTTAAGCGTCATTACCACCTTTTTTTCTTGTTTCTACATTTTATACTTTTTTTCTTCTTTTTTCTTCTTTTTTTTATAAAAAATCATCTATTTACAACATCTATTTACATCTTCAATTAGAATCCAATTGTAACAGGTTTCTTGATGGTCATAAATTCAATCACCAAATCCATAATACAACGTCTCTGTTCATTTGTGAGAGGTTTCTCGAACATATCTTCATATTCTTTCTGTACTGGTGGTGGATTCATTCCAGAAATATTATGGTGCCACAGTAGATGAACATCATTCTTGTTAACTCTTTCAAGTGCGTCACTAAAACATGTTATAATCTTCTCTTCTTCAGACATCATTAGGCATACATTATGCTGAATCTGACTTGGGTGATCGACTGTACATCCATAGCATTTTTCTTTCATTACAGCGTCAATGTTCTCTTCGACATAATGAGCATATGCCAAGCAAAGTTCATGCTGCAAGCGAACTTGCCTGAGTTCGCTATCAATTTCATCAACGATCAATGGTCGTGGTTGGGTTATTCTCACTGTGATCTTCTTCTTCTTCTTCAAAGGTGGTTCTTGATTTGGTTTTTTGAAGTCTTCATGGTTAGTAGGTTTAGTGTCTTCAGTTAAAGTTGTTTGTTGGGTTTTGATGGCTGCATCTACTTCTTCTATTTGGGATTTCAAGGCATTCCATTCTTCTAAAGATAGAGCAATACCAGTCTTCGTAGGATAAGGTTTCTGGTCTTTTCCCTCAAAGTATCTTCTGAGATGAATCTTCAGTTCACCCTGGTACTGGGTGACGTTAGCATAAGTCTGCTTGGTGCCAATTCGGAACATCTTCTCTGGTCAATGGTTCGATCGTGAATGATGCCAAGTCCATGCTTTGCCTAATCTTATATATCTTTGACGGACGTGATTGAAAACATCACCCCAGTTGAACAAAATTTTGATTGAGTTTTTTATTCTTGGTTGGGGTTTGTGTTTGTTTCCTATAGGATTATAGGTTAAAGTTGGAAAATTTAGAAAATTAGTATAGAAAGTAATGGGAAAGAAACACAATGAGAATACAGAAGTTTGGTTGGTGGATTAACTTCGATCTGATTGGTCAGTTTGGCGATCAAACTGCAATCTTGATCCTTAAACTGTAGGATATGGCCCTCTGCATTTTATACTGGCTTGGGACAGGTCAAGCTACAAACCTCTGTCCAATGGAGATAAGTCAAATAGCTCGAGTGCATTCCCACCCCCTACAGTTCGTATTCTCTTTGAGGGAATTTTTTTTTGTTCATCAAAAAAGAAAAACGAAAACAACATGTCCAACTTAGCAATTAGTTTTTCTATCATAAAAATTTCTCATTTCTTTTAAATATTCCCAACAGAGAATTTCTTAGTAATTTTGATGATGATGATTTATTCCTTTGGTTATACAATAGGGGTAGCCTAAAAGACACCAGGAATGAACTTTAAAAAAATGAAATGAAACTAAAAAGTAAAGAAGTATCATCTGGTTCCAATAGGTGTAACCTAAACGATACCATGAATCAACATGTTTTAAAAATAAATGGAACTAAAAAGTTTTGAATGAAACTAAAAAGTTTTGAATGAAACTGAAAAGTAAAGAAGTATCATCTGGTTCCAATAGGTGTAACCGAAAAGATACCATGAATCAACATGTTTTTAAAATAAATGGAACTAAAAAGTTTTGAATGAAACTAAATTTTGAATAAAGAAGTATCATCTGGTTCCAATAGGTGTAACCTAAAAGATACCATGAATCAACATTTTTTTAAAAATAAATGGAACTAAAAAGTTTTGAATGAAACTAAGTTTTGAATGAACGTAAAGAAGTATCCTCCACTTCCAATAGGGTTAGCCTAAAGTATATCAGGAACATGATGATGATGATGATAATGATGAAAAAACTCTCTGTATTAGAATAAATAAAAAAAAATTGAAAAAATCTTTACACTAGAAAAAATGTATTGCCTTGTAAGACTTGCCATTTAGAATTTTTTTTTTGTTGAAGACTGCCATAAAGGACTTTAGAGAATGCCATATAGGACTTTTTACTTTGAGAAAAACTTGCCAGGTAGGACTTTATGTGGACTGCCATAAAGGACTTTAGAGAATGCCATATAGGACTTTTTACTTTGAGAAAAACTTGCCATGTAGGACTTTATGAGGACTGCCATAAAGGACTTTAGAGAATGCCATAAAGGACTTTTTACTTTGAGAAAAACTTGCCATTAAGGACTTTATGAGGACTGCCATAAAGGACTTTAGAGAATGCCATATAGGACTTTTTACTTCGAGAAAAACTTGCCATTAAGGACTTTATGAGGACTGCCATAAAGGACTTTAAAATTTGATGAGCCTAATATGATTGAGTAGACCACCTAAAAACCATTTCGGTTACATAGTCCAACAATGCCGGTTCCTTGCCATTCTACCTTAAACAAGCCTGGAGTTCTCCTGTCAAAACGCTTTCTTTCTTGGCAGCATGAGGGTGACAGCCATTCTTTGCCTTCTAATTTGGTTTTCACATAATCATCTCTGTGGAAATCACAACACTCTGATGGAAACCACTTGTGAAATTCTACTCTCTTCTCTGGTTTCACTAATTCATCTATGGATGATGACGAAGTACATATATATGCAGAATCTGTGTCCATTTCAGCATATTCGAAATCTCGGCGGTTGATAAAAGTATCGATGACATCATAACAGAACTGAAGCATCCGGAGTTTCGCATACTGGTAAACAAAGAATCCGATGTGAAGTGGCAGATCCAACTTGATGGTCTTCTTGTTGAGTTCGACTTCATATAATGTTTCATCTAATGGATTCAAGGCTCTGAAGGACATGTCATTTACAGCTTTGGTAACTTCTTCGTCGTCGCAGTAGCACACACGTCGATGCTTCTCTTTGTTGGTCACGGTTTTGCCATATCCAGAATTTCCCAACAGCTTCCTGGTGTCGGCAACGATCGACTTGTCAGGGTCAACGTCTCCTTGTCTTCTTGCTTCAGATATTTCATCTCCAAATTTTTCAAAACATCTTCTTGGTTTATATTGGATAACTTGATAGACGTGATCAACTTCAATACCATGCTGGAGGTGGAGGTACCACTGCATGAAAGAGGTTGCAAACAACATTTTTTCCGCTCCATAGCTTCCGATCAAACTTCTACGGGGTTTCTTCATGATTCCATTCTTCTCGGCAAAGGCCTTCATGTGTTCACCAATATCATCTATGGAAATATCTGTATTCTTGAAGATAGGTGTCATCTCTTCAAAGTACTCTTTCAGGTGATCCGGTACATGTATATCACATTCGACTAAACCAAACAGTTCACCGGACTTCACTTTGTTCAGTATTTCTTTCTCTGTCATCGCACCATCTATTTTGTCTGAAAAGTTCTCTTTCAGGAAGGCTTTGAGTGTGGCATCGGTCTTCTTCATCTCTCTCCACTCACACTCCCAGATTTCAATAAGTTTATAGCCCAAATCGGTGATGTACTTTGCATTGGTACGGGTGTCTTGTAGCAGTTCTTTCATCGGTTTATCTCTGACTTCATTATGGATGATAGGAAGGCCATTCTTATCTTTCATGCAGGTATGTCCGTGCCAGAAGCAGCCATGGAACTGGTATACAGTCTGTGTCTCTTTGCACCAACCATCAACAGGCAACTGTCTTCGACCAATCATTTTTTCAGCTCCGTTAAACTGATGTCTGATGTGGATGTCATCTCTCATGGATAAAAACTCTAACCATTGTTCAGCCATTTTACCATACTTCATTGGATGTTCTGGTTTAAACTGGTTTTCTTCACGACGTCTAATACTCCAACCCGTTGGCATCTCTTGCATTAGGCACCAAAGATATAATGCGTTCGCATCAAAGCCCATAATACTTCCACATGGTTTTGCTTCTTTGCCATATTTTGTTTCTCTGATTCGGGTAACATCTTTCTCGTGGTGCCGGTTGAAGATAATTGAAGGTCCACCAACGATATTATCTTTCACCAAGTGATGCAAGTCTTTATTCTTCTGGTTAAATAATGTGAAGTAAGTGTCATCATTCATGGTCTGGAACAGGTATTTCAACGTGAGGCCCGGAACACTGATACCATCTTTAAACATGTCGATGTGGCGTTCTTGGTAGAAAGCAAACTGCTTGTCAACTGCTTCAAGGAATGGTTTTACATCTCGGTTATTATACCAGATCAGAAAATCACGGAAAGTTGTCATCTCCAGGTCGTTCCATACATGATGGCAGTACTGGTATTCTTCATTGGATATATTTTCTTTCTTGAGAGAACTGTAGAAGGCTCCATGGTCTAGTAGGTGGTCTTGATCCAATTTGTTCAAGCTGTCAATCCATTCATATGGTAAAAATCCCTTCGTCACGGAGCAGCCAAATGCTTTCAAAAACTTGTCATAGCTGAATCCTGGAGCGAGGTAGTTGCAAATATCAACAAACTTGAAAGATTCTGTCGAGACGCACATGTAGTTATTCGATTTCTTCACTGCAAACTTGAGTGGATTCTGTCTCTTCAGGTATGTCATCAGTTCACGCTTGACTACATTCATATCATATTTTCCAGAGTTGAATCCGATGACGGGCATCTCTTGCAGGTACTCTTGAAATTTCTTCTCCAATTTTTGTAAAGGGTGCATCTTGGATGTATCTTCTCCAGTAGCTCTGGCTTCCGCTTCCAGCGTTTCATCAATTTTCTGTCTGAGTTTAAACAAGGTCCAAGCATGATAGGTCTGCATCAGTTGGTGGCAATGAGATGAAATAGCTGTGAGGTATGTCATCATTTCTTCAACAAGTTCTTGAGAATTTCCATTTGTAATGAAACATTTCGGTTCTTGGTATTCTGGAACATTACTACATACACTCACACTCAATGGTCGGTGTTCTGCTTCCCATATCAGTTTATCACTGTCAGCAGGTAGACTGGATTTGACAAAGTAACTTTCAAAATCAAACGTTGCACGGTATGGATAAAACTTCTTCTCTTCAGATACTTCTATACCTTCATCTTCTAACAGATCAAATATGGACTAGGATGGATGGTATACACCGCCAACATACTGGTAATTTACTTCATCTGTACAGGTTTTCTCGTGACGATTTAATTTCTTCACAGTGTGCCATAATTTGCCGCATTTGCGGCATTCAAAGGATTTGCAGTATTGGTCTATATCGATGATGTAGCTAAAATGGTTCTTGTAAATGTTCACATACATGGTATCTTCATACTTTCTGTGAGATCTCTGTACTAATTTGGCAACAATTTGGTCATCAGCATTCTTGACAAGTTCATATACTTGGATATTTACTTCAAAACATTTCTCCAAGTCAGGTAATTCGGCTAAAGTTACTCCACGGAATTCATTCTTTGGCTTCTGGGTATACTTGTTGTACATGGCATCTGTTGTATAGTTGAGGTTGTCTGTTGTGGAACCACTCCATAAAGCTAAACAGCGGAAAATACACAGGTTGTCTTCGTAGGTAAAATGGTTAGCTCTATCTTTCACCAAAGCATTTACTGCTTTGTTCTGGAGAATGTAGTCAGGAAGATCTTCTGCCATTCCAATTGGGTGGTCTTTCAGCTTGTTCACATAAAATGTGACGTTGGTAACTCTCTCAACAAGCCATTTGGTGTTGGGTCGTTTCAATTTGGCCCATTCTAGGATATCTTCTTCCATGACATCATCAAGGAATTCTTCAAAGTCTTCTTGGCAGCATACAAGTTGTGGAACATCAAGTACCCGGGCGTTGTTTTGTGATGGATGGTAATACTTCAGTTCATTCGTTTCATTGTGTCGCAGGATAAAACCAAAACTCAGATTAATTTTAAATCTTAGCTGTTGTGGCAGAAATATGGTAGTCATCAATTCATCAGTCATCATCTTCAGGTTCACATCGTTGATCCGGTAGTTATATTGGTCCTGGACTCTTCTGTTCATCATGTGGCGAGTTCTAATAGAACTCCAGTTATCTTCGTACACGGTCAATATCTCATCTGGCTCTTCTTCAGACATCATATTCTTTTCAAACTCCATTGGGTCAACATCATAATGGGTGGTCGTCGTGGTCCGTGGTTGTTTAGGTGGTCCTCTCTTCGGTTCATCAGTCTTCCTTTTAGATGGTACAGGAACTGGTCGGTGGGCAACGCTCGTGTGTCGATTAAAATGGAGTAGTTGGTTGAACTCCTGGCCGCATTCCAAACATGTATATGTCTCCAAACATTTCTTCAGATGGTCAAGGAGATACTCTTTCCTCGTAAAGGTCTTGTTACAGTTGGTACAATCGTGGGTCTTCTTCTCTCCATGGGTATTTCTCCGATGGCGATCTCGATTCGTTCTTGCAGTAAAGGTCTTTCCACACTCTTCACAGGCGTAGACATCAGTTCTGGTAACGGCAGTAGCAGCTTCAGACTCCATCTTCATAAATTTTTTGCAAAGGCAAAATTGCTATAGAAAACTCTCTAGTGATGTGTTCAGTTCGAAGGATCGAAACAGAATGACGCGACGTTATTCTTCTCCGGAATTTATTTCGACGTGACGGACGTTTTTGAAAACGTCACGACGTCACAACGTTTTTTCATCGATATTTTCATTCTCGATGGGTGTTTGTGTTTGTTTCCTATAGGATTATAGGTTAAAGTTGGGAAATTTAGAAAATTAGTATAGAAAGCAATGGGAAAGAAACACAATGGGAATCCAGAAATCTGAATGGTGGATTAACTTAGCTCTGATTGGTTAGTGTAAAAACATCTTGATCCTCATTAATTTTATTATTTAAAATCATGTAGTTAGGGGGTCATTTAAAGATATTGCTAAATATAGACCCTAACAATTAGTTAGGGGGTCAGTTAAGGATGTTACTAAAAATAGAGCGTAGGAATTTATAAAAATATAGTTCCAAGTAGAAGCAGAGGATTTCTGGGTAAATTTGTCCTATAGCACTACGTGCTATTCTTAATAAAGAAATAACACGTCATGGGATCCAAAAAAATGGGAACATTACTCCACTTCAAAAGAACACACCCCCTCGGTATTACGTGCTACTCTTAATAGGGAAATAACACGTCATGGGATCCAAAAAAAAAGGATTCTTAAAGAATTCTAAATAATACAACCTGACGGGTTTATTTGGGTAATTAAATGAGGATTCTGGGAAAATCCGAACCAGAAAATTACTCCACTTCAGTCGAATGCACCCCTTGTACCCTCTCGGTACTATAGCACTACGTGCTAAACCGATAAAATGGGGAAATAAAGTCAATTTCGGTGATTTCGGGTGGATTTTGGTGATTTGGATGGATTGTCGGGTTGTTTGTGGTAATTAGATTTACTCTTCTACAAAGGAACACACCCTCCGAACATACCCCGTCCTATTACAGAACAATTGGGTAACATAGCAATCACGTGCTACCATAGAAACCAAGATGGCGGCCTCCTGTATACAAAATGGACGACAGAAACACATATCACCCTAACAACACGCGCTGCGCATGCGCACTAACACCACGTATCACTATGGGGATGACGTCACAACATGGCCGCTCACGCGGGTTACCATGACAACACAACATGGCGCCACTACGTCACGTGACTATGACGTCACATGAGATCCTGCAATGAGATCCTGCAACTATTCCCTGTAGGGGAACATGACACACTACTGACATGCCTTCAGCATCTCGACCTTGCTCCACCAAATCTTACTTGGCCCCCAACCGGTGGCGGCGCCACAGAGGGGCCTCGAGGCCACCCCACCCCCACTTTCCCCCGGGCTTTCCCCCGGGCCCCCAAAATCAAACTTCAAATTACTATATGACCGTGGTTTTCCCACCCAATATCACACCCGCAAACGGCACACAACAATACACATAAGGTCATTGTTGTAGAAACGCTCAGATATCACTCCCAGGGCGCCCTAATATGAAAGTTTTTCCTAGGGAGATCCCCCAGACCCCCACCGCACCCCACCCCACGCACACACAAACGGAACGGGAGGGGCCTTTCTCTCTTCTCCCCAGTTCAACGATCTGAACGTAGTGACTACCCCCTTACAAGCCGGTAGCCACTACGTTCAGATCGCTAAACTACATCCTCCTCTATCCTCCTCTAGCTCAGGCCTGTGGCGTTCGAGAGATGCCATCGGCATCTCGACCTTGGTCCCCCATATCTTACTTAGGACCCCTAACTTGAAATCCTGGCCCCACCACTACCCCCCCCCCCCCCCACACACACACACACATACACTTTCAAAAGAGTCTCGAAAGTTGAAGTGGGCTTAACAGGATAAACTATGGTCCAAATTTTCTCTCCTCGGCCCTGACTGTGTGACACTAAGAGCTCGCATATTCACTGTATATTCAGCATTTTACGATCATCATTATTCCCCCGAAAAAAATTCGAGGGAATCTAGCCGTGACGTCGTCCGTCTGTCTGTCTGTCCGTCTGTCCGCCCGGGCGTAGACGGAATTCGTGTCCGCTCCATAACTTCTTACAGCCTTCAAGGATATTAATGATACTTGGTATTATTATTGCCCACAACCAGAAGTTACTCCCGAATATCCTCAAATATTTAGAAACACAAAGCTCGAAAATAGTCCCGTTTTGTAGTGTGAGAAAATAAGGAAATGCCAGTCCGTTTTAAATTCCGGAGTCCCATATTTTAATTATTTTCAGCACGCGCAAAATAAAAATGTCACGACTGCCTGGTATTCCCCAGTTTGTTTGTTTTGTTTTGAAAGAAAAAGCAGGGGGTTCGTTGATTATAATTGTCTCTTATGCATGAAATGCACCATGCTCAGCCGTCATTTTGTTCAGAATTGTAGAAGGGATGACCATCTTCAAATGGGAATCGAAATTACATTGTCAAGGCAGGTATTTAGTGCCTTCAACACGTCCAAACCGTTCGTCCCGAAAATCTGTTACGAACGACTGCAAGGGAAAGCGCGTTTGGACTTCCAGCGGAGAATAGCACGAAAATATCAAAACTCTAAAATTAGCTATTCTCTGCTGGAATTCCAGCTACCATTATTTCTAAATTGGTCACCTTTATTTTTGATGCAGTGTCGCATCATAAATTCATAATAATTGATATCAGTAATGGGTAATAATTATACCTTCAGTGATCCAACAAGGAGCGTAGCTCGAAGACTTGAAGAACCTCACACTTGTATCTCGTTGAATGAATAAATTTCTGCACGCCTGCCTCAATCCAGTGGTCAAGGGGAGGTAATGCTATCTTAAATATCTTTCCTCTTCGGGAGTATCACCGGATGACACCCTCTCACCGAATGGACTTGCAGATCTTCACCAGTGCGACACTCCTTCCTTGCATATTTAGCATCTATGCTAACTCGAAGATAAATAGAAGTTGTTGAAAGTAAATCTTTAATTATGGAAGAGAGCAGGTGCAACAGATGTGAATATGGCAAGAGATATTTCTTTGCTCATTAAATGTATTATTTGTAAGGAAGCAGTTTGAAGGACCTCCCTACATTTATGAATGTTGAGCAAGGAAGCAGAATTCACCCCCTGCGAACAAATCAGAAAAGGTTTGATCTATTCACATATGGCAGTATGTACAATTTTTTTTTTGAAGCCTAAACACAATCAGATGTGAACTTAAAAACCTGTTCTTCTAATTCTAAGGTAGCTATTAGAAACCTCCCTACATGAGACAATTTCGCATCTGATGTATTTAGATACCTTTTCACAATTCAAATATTTACATTTTTACAATAAGATTTCTACTTTTTTTTATTTTACAGGTGGTATAACTTAATGGCATTTTGACTGGTTGCTTCCAGCAAGCACGGAATAGGCAAACTTTTTAGAGTTGCAATTTTTTCCACAGACCTCAAAATCTCCCATGGAGAACTTGATTTTGAATGTGGAATGGTGGACAAGTATGGAGAGTCTGATTCAAGCAATATCTTGGTATACTTTATGTGAGTTAGAGCCTTACAAGTTTCTGGATCAGCAACAGATTTTGAGGGGAATCCAAAGTATACATTGGGTAAAATAGCCTGCCAATTCTTAATTTCATCTATAGTGCCAATAAAACAATGGTGGTGAATGGACAGGTGTGTTAATTTTAGCTCAATAAAAAGCTGTATAAAATGGTTTCTGCAGCTTCGCCTGTTTTGTAATCCCGACAGTGCAAGATTAGAACCTTTTGAAATCTATCTGCCTTTGATAGGACCAATTTCAGAAAATCTTTCTGAGCCTTTATTTTGTTAAGTTTACATTGGTTTCTATTCGTGCACTGTAGTTTACACTTACATTTGGTGTTGAAATCCATACCTATCTCACCTAATGCCACACAAGAGGTTGACTGAATCTGATGTTCCAACTTTTTAGCATATTTCAATACAAAATGTGGGGTCAGTAAATGAGGGTGAATCCCAAATGTTGAATGGAACTTAGCATTCCACAGAATGTTTTTGCACAACTTCCATGACTCAGTATAAACAAAATTACATAATCCATGCAACAACCGATATTCAGTCTGATTTACAACAGATTACAACAGGTCCATAGTATCAAATGTGGAATATTTCAAAAGTTGATCTGGATGAAAATGGGAGTCAATAAAGGTACAGGTGAAAGTTGGAACCTCAGAAGCGGACAGTACTGGTATTCCTGATACGATCATTGGAGAATATAATTGTCTGAAGTCACTTAAAATATGGGGATATTTGATTTTCAATTGACTTGATAAATTACACAGAATTCTCCAGTGGAGTAAACAACTGCTGTTGTTTGGGGGGTGACAGTGTGAATGTACTCTCCTCTGTAACTCTAAAACAACCATGGTGTTCTTCATAATAGGACATGAAATGTCGTTCCTCAGAATTAAATTCCAAGGCGGATTTATCAGCAGGGGGAAACAATTGACTAACAATCACATACTGGAAAAGATCCAAGATAGTAAATAACCCCAGCACGTGGCGGAGAAAATGGAACATTCCATTTACTTATAAACACCATGTTTCAATGTTAGGAGTTTTGACATTTTGTTTACCTCTACTTTCGAGAGGCTTCATGTGCCAGCAAGCCGTTTCTGAACTAATGAACTCTGGTAGGTGGCTTCTCACAACCTGCCGCTTCATTTGAGTTGCAGTTCTATCACACAGTGGACTAGCTTTTCTTTTTCTCTTCTTGGAAGTAGAGGTAGATGGAATATTGTCGAGGTTTATTGAAACATTTCTTTATTCGGTAATTTCTTCAGAAGCTGTTGGAGATGTAATTTGATTTTGCTGACAATCTTCCTCGAAATCAGGAATGAAGTACTTCTCATCAAGAGTATCAAATTCCATCTAAAACAAATAATATTTAGGCGGCCTGAGCAATAATTTATTTCATGATCTTGAACTGTTAGTTTGTGCAGTGAAATAAAATGCAAGTTGCCATTCATGCTGATGGTTAATGCAAGTTATAGTCTTTAATTCTTTGTGTTTGGCGAATCCCCCTACCAAATGATGTGAAGCTGTCCTGTTTAACTAATGTGGAAAGACCTGTATGATTCAGAAAGTCAAATAAATCGGGACTAATGTCAGCAGTCGAGCCCGAATTATCAGGTGTGTTCAGTTTTTTTCTATAGATGTGCCACAGGTACTGTTGTTGTTTACATAGCTGGCGTTATGATCAGAGCCAGCAGCAGGTGCCGCGCCTGAATCTACTCCAGCACTCAAATCATCATCATTCTCAGGGTCTCCCAAATGTGACACTTCATCAGAGCCAGCATCTGTTGCCGCCCCTAAATCAGAATCAGAAGGGAGTTGAGAATGGACGTCTGCCAAGGATTTGTCCATGTTTCCCGTCTGTGGGCCAGAGAAAAATGCATGTCTTAGTCTTCTCATCCAAAGAGGGAACTCTTTGTCATGACACATTTTCAATCGATTGTGGTGAAGCAGGGACGTACCTTTTCGATTCTGTACTCTGTATAATGGAGGCTTGCAGTCTATTACCAAATAAGGTCCTGTCCATGGTGGGCGCAGTTTTTTAGTTTGACTATTTTTTGTCGAGGAATCAGGCTGGTACACCACATCTCCTAGTTCATATACCCGTTCTTGCAATCTGAGATCATAATATCTTTTCTGTCAGAATTGGGATTTGCTGATATTTTCCCTAGCAAGATTATGGGCTATAGCAACTGATTCTTGCAAATGAGATATCCATTTTTCTGG
The DNA here is from genome assembly GCA_031216915.1 of Pictodentalium vernedei. Lineage (NCBI taxonomy): Eukaryota > Metazoa > Mollusca > Scaphopoda > Dentaliida > Dentaliidae > Pictodentalium > Pictodentalium vernedei. Next base: position 113,089,223 of record CM062292.1, on the reverse strand, counting down.
AGTGGTTCCCAACACCAAGTCTACAGGTTGTATTAGTTCCCTGCCAAACATCAGTTTATTGGGTGTGTGACCTGTGATTCTGTTAACAGCAGAATGTAATGCCATGGCTAGTAAAGGGAAATATCTGTCCCCATTCTAATTTTTTGTTTTCTATGTAGCACCTTACCATTTGTAAAAGGGTTATATCGTTCGTGCTGTCCGTTTGATGATGGATGGTAAGGTGTGGTGCGTTTTTTGGCAATTTGTAAGAGGTCACAAATGGCAGAGAATAAATTACTTTGGAAATTAGAACCTGATCGGTGAAGATTCCAATAATAATAATATCGTCAACATCTTCATCGAACCGAGACCAGCGGGAATGAGCTCTTTGACAATAGTGACACCCTTTACAAGGTAATGATTCCAAGGTAGATCCAGCTGAATAACAATCACAAGGTTGACCGGAGAAGGGCACACGATACAGCGAATCGGCGTTTAGGTGTTTTTTTACCAGCCCGATGTACAATTAGCAATTGTCATGTTGGCGAGGAAATCAAATTTTATTAGAACTTGTTTTTGAAACATTTCCTTTTTTTTCTTTCTTCAGTATCCGAAGATTCAGGACTAGCCCCTCTTAAAGTAATTAGGCCATTTACAAGCCAATGAGACCAGGTGTCAAGTGGGATCTCAGTTTCTTTATGCAAATCAGAGATTTCTAAACTTCCTTTTGCTTCTCGACATCTTATTAATTTTTGGGCTTTAGCATCACCAATTCTGTCTAATTTTTTAAATTGTTCTGCTGTTGCAGTTTGAACATTTATTCTTACCATGATTGCAATAACCGGTGTATCAAGTGAGAAGAATGTGCTGTGTGGAAACAAAATGATTGTGTGGACAAAAAACAAATGAAAATCCACCACCAATATTAAATGTATGTGATGTGATGATCGTACTCCGGTTGAGTTGCAAAAAACAACAAATTTAAATAACATTTTTGTGAAAATTTTTACAACAAAATTTTTTGATCAGACAAAGAAACGTTATGAAATTGTAAGGTGTCATGCTTATAACCAATGATTTATAGAATTGTCTATCGTTTCAGGGGAAAAAAAATTATTCCCAAAAATTTTATCATCGGACGTGACATCAATTTCCGGTCATTGTTTATCTTGACAACGGCGGGAAAATCGGATTTGAAACAAAAAATAATTCCGAAAATATTGCAAAATAAAGGAACAAAATGTTAGAATATTGCCTACAAATTTAATATTTCTTCATTAGAGAGCAATTAAAGACCTTCCAATGAAGATTTTCTGAGAAAAATATAATTTATTTGCATTTTTCGATTTATTAACGATATTCCGAGATTGCAGACAAGTTTCATATTTAAATTCCCTCTTTTTTTTACCATTGTCGCCCAAATGATGCAATGTCGCATCATAAATTCATTATACTTGATATAATGAGTACTAATTATACCTTCAGCGATCCAACAAGGGGCGTAGCTCGAAGTCTTAAAGAACCTCACTTGTATCAAGCAGCAATGGCTGTCGTTGAATGAATATATTTCTGCACTCCTGCCTCAATCCCAGTGGTCAAAGGGAGGTAATGCTATCTTTCCTCTTCGGGAGTATCTCCGGATGACACCTCTCACCGAATGGACTTGCGGACCAGTGCACATTTTGGTAAATCTTCGTACATCTTGAGAGGCTTCGAACTTCTTTTAATGGGCTATATAAGTAATGAAATTTTGTTTATTTTGAAAATTCTCACCTCTGATATTCCTTAAATTCAAATTTAACATACACAAAATGTCCATCAAAATGAAGATGCAGATGTATAGAACACGCAACACATGTGTAATCAACTCATAGAGTCGACTGTAGGCACCACTGGTTCCTGGAAGTCTGCTACCGTATTCGTACCAGAACTGATAATTTAATAATATTTCACGAAAACAACTTGTGACCAAATGTGCTTTGCATATCCAAGAACAACGCTAGGGTATCAACAGTCTTCAAAACATGGCGACAGAGCTGCATGGGGGTAAATTCCAAAGCCTTTGCTTTTGTTTACATATGAATTTACTTTCGATTTCCGGCCGACGTCATCGGACGGAAAAAGCGTGTATATACAACGCCGCCTAAAATCAAATAATGAGAAAGATCGCCTGCGTACAGTATGCTGTTATTAGATAGAGATTGCACAGTTGCCATATTCAATGCAATGTATCATCATGATACCTGTTGAAACTTCTTAGAATTGCGATTTTGTTTTTGGATGGAAATTCGTGGTATCGAGTGATTTGCGCATGTCTGTCGAGCATGAAAACCATCTTCAATAAAAAATGCAGACAGTGTTGTCCTTTTCCAAAATGCAGTCCTATCGCTGCACTCGAAAGTGTCTAGCTTTGTTATTGAATATCTGAAGCACATTCGGTCACTCTATGAGTTAATTGCATATGTGTTTCGTGTTCTCTACATCCCAACCTTCATTTTGATGTATAATTTGTGTATATTTAATCTGAATTTAAGGAATATAAAAGGTGAGAATTTCAAAATAAACAAAATTCCATTTCTAAAATAGCCGCTTAAAAATATTTCTCCCAACTGTTTTGCAAATCTGTACAAATTTGTACTTATATTTTTACTAACAGTAATAGCCAACAAATGGTTAGGCGTGAATGGGCACCAGCCGAAGAGAAACAGCGATAACAATTTCAACAAACACTCGTTCCGAAAAGGTTGTTTTGATTTTTTATCAATCCATTTGATCAGTACAGCTTCAGTCAAAACAAACTCTTCACCTTTGGGTTTAAACATCGGAATTAAAATTTGTTTATTTAAATGAATTTTAATCCATGGGCTGTATAATAAACACAGAACGCGATGTGTGTTTGAATCGGTGGGTGTTTTACATAACTCGTTGGAATGGCGTAATCATATTTCGCGAGAGCCTTCGGCTCTTGCGAAATATGACTACGCCATTCCAACTCGTTATGTAAAACACCCACCGATCCAAACACACATCGCGTTCTGTCTATTTATCTCATTCGTGTGGACCTCGTGAAAAATAAAACTTTCAGGTTCACACTCATGAGATAATTCCCGATATTCACTAAAATATATCCTCTGTTTTATATATTTATAATTATTATATTAAAAATTATTTTTTCACTTTTCCCTTCAATATTTCAACAAAACAATATCATGTGACCCCCCTCATTGGAACGAGCTTGGTCCAATTGGTGGTGGGGGGTGGGGGGTTTTGGGGGGGGGCGGATGGTCATGTTATGAAGTAAACTGCAGTGCATTTTTTAGTAAGTAGACATGCGCGGCAGGCAGACCTTGGACAGGTTCTGGGCACGTCCTTGGGCATGCATGGGTTTAGGAATGGTATGATCGGAAGGAAAGGGAATAGTCGAGGAAAGGGGACAGTAGTATGCAAGGTAAGGATAGAGTCTCCAAAAGGCATGTTGGATTTTCAGGGGAGGGGGGGGGGGGGGACGTTTGCTCTTGTTGTGCAAAAAACTTTCACTTTGGAGCATTTACGATCTCTGTCTACTAATTGTTTATGCATCTCGACACACGCAGAACATGGACACTAACTAGAAGTATCAAGATTTGGTTGTGTGCTTATGCTCAATGTGCGTAAACCACATGCAGCACATTCGGATGTTTAGAGACTGAAGACAGTGGTGTTTGGAGGACTAGTAGGGGACTATTGGAGAGATAATGTGGACATATGTGACTTCATCTGGAGCTGATGTGAATTTCTTTGGGACTGACGTGGGTCTGATGTGAACCTTTGGACACCGACTCCTTACCCATTCCAAAGCCTAGCTCATAGTACAAGATAGCCAATTTCCCCATGGCCTTCCAGAGTTCTGTCTTTCGAGGCTATGAGGAAATCCCTCTGTTGGAGTATAATCTAGCATCCCTCATATCCTCATCTCGGTATTTTGGGGACTTCCGGAGGTCAAAGTTTTGAAGGCTAGTGGTTACTATTGGGGACGTGTGTCGACTGGTGGAGACTAGTGTTGGCTGAGTCCTAACTCCCAAACCAGGGACTTCGCGGATCCCAGCTTCAAAATATCTGGTGATTCCATAGCTCGTATAGTTTTGTCGTATGGGGCATTAGGGAAATCCCTCAATGGGGTATAATCTATAACCGCCTCATATTATCTTCTGGGTGCTTTGAGACTGTCGGACACCAGCGATGTGTGGTCATTTGGAGATGCTTGGGGTCGGATGGGACTAGTGTGGCCTGACTTCTAGCTCCTAGGCCGTAGCCGTTATGACTCCTAGTTTCTATATGAACCTTTCAAAAATTCCAGATGATAGAATCAGTGGACTCTAATGCTAACATGGCTCACGAAAAAGAAAACATACTAGGAAGGGAGTAAAGTACAATATAAACAAAACATACCTTCACCACTATTCATACCATAGTAGTCTATTTTACATCTCACGTGGGAGCACGGTGGCTCAGTGGTAGACTATTGGACTCCTATGCTAGAGGTCCCGAGTTCCATCCACGTCCGGGACGACCCGCGTTGTGTCCTTGGGCAAGGCACTTTATCCCGGTTGCCTACATGGGGACACGATGATATCGTGTACTAAGGCGAACTGCATGTCGATGGTGCACATGTCTTCAACCGCTGTGACCCTGCTTGAGGGGAGCTTGAACAGAGTTAGAATGTTGAGAAGCTGACAGTTGCCTGGTGGTTCTCTTCGGGACCTCCGGCTTCCTCCACTCGCAAAACTGTCACGGTCACGATTAGCCATTGTGCATAAGTATGTGACCTTAAAAACCAATAAATAAATAACAGTAAACTACATCTCACGTGAATTTTCCTTCCTCTGTTTGGTAAAGATGTACTAGTCTATTTCCAATAGCTTTACTTATCGAGAGTTGTAAAAATATACACTTTCTAAAACTAGCCATGGAATTTCTTAGGATGTTCAACAGACGGAACACGCACACCATTTCTAAGACATTTTTTCGGGAATTGTGTCATTTCTGTGTTCTAGAATGAAAATGCCCGTCTTGGCCAATGTCCTTTTCCCTTTACGCCATCCGTCCGCGTAATATGCAAATTGCTGAAAAACTTTTTATCCAAAAATTTCAAGAAAACCATATCATGTGACCCCTCATTTGGAACAAACTCGTCCGAATGAGCGGTCACATGATATGGTTTACTTGAAATTGGTTGAAATATTTGAAAAAATAATATTTAAAATATATTTTGTTATCCTCAGCGCGGGGTAAAGGGTTAACAATAGGCAATGTACTTAGGATTGAAGTTCTGATGGGTGATCGTTTTGTCCGATATAACATAATAATTATTGCATGGAATGTCGTTGACGAAGCCAAACCCGTGGTCCTCGATAGATTATTCTTCCCCGAGTACCAGTAATTAGGCACACTCAACTCAAATCTGTGCAATATTTATAATGCACATGCAATATACATACTACATCAGGGGAAGCCTAGTTTTTGCAAATTCAATTCTCAAGTCCTCTAGCGAGGTCCCCAAATGGGACATGGGACAATGGGGGTGAAGTGTCTTGCCCAAGGACACAACGCAGTTGCCGCAGGTGGGAGTCGAACCGGGGACCCATCGGCTTGCAGCCTGCACCTCTACCAACTGAGCCACCGCGCCCTCACGTAACCGATTATTTTCAAACTTGACAAAACCAAAAACACTGTCAAAATCTAAGGAAAGGTCAACTAAATTGTTTAACCAACGCTTACTCCACGGGTTATCCCTCTTGTTTTAGTGTTTTAGTGTCAAACATCTTAAATACATTGTAAATGCGATACGAGCGTTCCGAAAAGGAGCAAATGTCAGATTTTATCCCTTTTTACAATCTTAACATGGTATGATGCTTCTAATGTAAGCCTCGCTAGACAGCAACATGAATCCTGAGACGAGACCAATGCGCAGTTTGAAATATAAAATCATTTAATATAATGTGGACGCAACGAATTCATCCCTCAAAATTAACCCTTTACCCAAAGCAGAGAATATGAAAATTTATTATTTAAAATACTGTTTCAAATCTGTAAAAAAAATACTCCATGGCCCAGTCATTCATGGTGGATGCCTGTTTCGAACAGCAAATGATTTACTAAATGTTAAGGCGGTTATGTTCTAAATTTTGCCTCTCCACTACACATATTAACGCAACTGGTTGAATTACGCGACGTGGTCATAAACCTACAGTATTGGCGAGTCTCCATTCTTAATTATTCAGTAAACAAACACGTCGAATAGTATTGATGAAGTCATCAAAGACTAGGTTAAATCAATTCTTGACTGAGAAACATTACTTGCGTTGATACAAAGAAAATGAATGTTTATGGTACTTTTAGATTCAATCGAATGGAATACTGCATTTGGTCTGCAATATTCCAGACGATTAAAACTCAACCACTGGCTAGACTGGTTCACAGCCATAACAGTGTCGAATTTCTTACAGAACTTGACTGGTGGTTTGAGGGCCTGGAATCGGTGTGTAAAGGCTTTAAATAATTTTAAACCACCGACAGTTTTTAAGGCTCTATTAAGCTGAACTAATGTAATAAAATAACATCTGTCTGAAAGGTGAATCAGTTGTTGTCTGTCTCTTATTAGCGGGTCACTTTGGTAATTCCACACAAATATAAACTTTATCCATTCTTTGTTTCTCCTCTGTATAAATTTACTGTATTCAGAGGAAACCCCGAATGTCGACAGAGTTCTTGGTGTGTGTGTGTGAATCCGATTTTGTCATGTTTTGAACGAACATTCGTCGAATGTTTTTTCTTTATTTTAATTTCAGTCACATGTGCATGGTAATGAGAGGAGTTCAACAGAAGGGAAGTAAGACAGTAACTAGTGCGATGTTAGGTGTGTTCAAAGAAGACTCAGAGACGAGAAAAGAATACCCGTCTCTGTTGAAATAAATAACAATTCTGATAGTGCCAGAACGTGTTACCTTTTCCTTTACTTTGCATACACAGAGGCAGATTTCGTCTGCTGGGGGAATTATTTCGTATTTATTACATATAGAGATGGTCGGTATTAGAATTTCGAGTTCGGTATCGGTTTCGGTATTTTTAGTGGGTTAGACCGCGGTATCGGTTCGATGAGGGCGCTGTGGCTCAGTAGGAAGCGGTGCAGGCTGCAAGCCGAGGGTCCTTGGTTCGAATCCCACCTGCGGCAACCGCGTTGTGTCTTGGGCAAGACACTTCACTCCCACTGCACACATGGGGGCAGGGTGGCATTGTGTACTGATGGCGCACGTGTCTTCAACCAATGTTAACCCTGCTTGTGTTGAGTTAGTATGTTGGGAAGCTGGCAGTTGCTCGCCATTGCACAGTGGTTCTCTTCGGATACTCCGGCTTCTCCCCTTTGTAAAACTGCCGAGGGTCACGACGTGGTCACGATTAGCCATTGTGCAGAATAATGTGATCTTAAAACAACAATAAATGAATAAATAAATCGGTTCGATATTCGGTATTGATTGAGATTTGCTGATAGTACCAGGGGGCATTTCACACATTTCACACCCGGAAAATACACAATAAGCTGTTCTTGTATCATTTTTTCAGGCTTTTGCGATCCCATGGCGTGTGCCAGTAACATGCCATCATAAGGAGATCCTGTTGGCAATAGACTAAACAAAAGGCACCAAGCCTTGACTAAGCAACTGGACATGTACAGGTTGTAGTCTTATGGGAATTCAGGACAACTGCCCAGGCCCTAAAGGGATAACAAAACTGAAAAGAAAATCAGTCACTTTTTTCATCCAAAATGAACACTTCAGCTGCTATCAAGCCTCAACAAGGCTTTATAAATAGCAAATGTATGAAAAAATTAGATGATACAGATGGTTTCGGTATTCAATGATTGGTTCGGTTCGTTTTTTTCGCTATCCCCATGATATCGGTATCTGGTCTGTTTTCGATATATTGCCCATCTTTAGTTACATATAGGTACGGTGGAATCGAAGACAGGAGCAGGAGGGTGCACATGCACGTACCCACTCTTTTCCACAGACTCACTAAATAATCAAATAAAGAGTTTTGAAATCTGAGCGGGTGCGCATGTTCAAAATACAAACAATAGATTATCTGTAAATGTAAACAAAATTAGAACCAGAGGCCGTTGTTTCTTCTCCAACCATCTTCCAACTTAAAAGTTAACCTTTGTGATGGTAGATGGTTGACATTAAAGAAATAGGCCGAATGATGACCAAACAGTTGCATTCGCATCAGAGAGAAATTAGCAATACGCTACAGTCACTGTAGAGTGATCGTAATCCAGTCGTGGCAGTGATGTCCAGGCAAGCGTTTACCAGGTACACTCTAAAATCAGTTGGGTTAAAAATCAACCCAAATCGACTGGGTTGAGTGAATATGAACCCAACTGATTTTAGAGTGTAATACAAATCATCAGAAGCAAAATGTGTTGTACCCAGTGCTTCATTAATTAAGTTTTTGTTGATTATTCCTTTAATTAGTATTTGGAATTTATCATTATTGCATCCGTGGAAACATTTTCCACCCGTGAAAAGTGACCAGTCCATGGCTGTTGTACTGTACGCATTTTATAATATACGACGATTATCGACCCCAACAGTCACAGGACGGGAAGCCTTGTTACAATCGATAATGTTACAACGCCGCAAAATGTTACACCAACGCATAATGTTACAAAAAAATGTAGTAAACAACCGATAATGTTATAAACTCCGCATAATGTTATAACTTTTTTCAACCCGTTATGTTATAAAAATCGACGCATAATGTTATAACTTTTTTCAACCCGTTATGTTACAACAAATTAACCGATAATGTTATAACTTCAAATAAACATATCTTTGGTAATTTATACTGTCATGGCATCAGTTTCAGGTGGAGACCGTCGGTCTGTATTTGAGGGAATTCTTCAGTTCCCAGTGTAGAATTGGACCATTCTGACTTCAAATAATATAAAAATGAAAGCTATGAAAATGAGCGCAATGAGTACCTCTTCATGCGTCTCATAGCCTCATTAAGGATACTATCCTACCTTTATTTGGGAGTGTTTTCGGGAGTGTTTGCGTCTGTTTTCTGAAGATTGTCGGGCTGTTTGGATTAATTCGATATCTATTGTCGGGTTGTTAGGGGTGAGACAGAGCACATGACCCCATAACAACATGCGCTGCGCATACGCACTCCTACCACCTATTATCATGATAATGACGCCACAACATGGCCACCCACGTGCACTATCATGACAACCCAACATGACCGCCCAGTCACGTGACATGACGTCACTTCCAGGGTCCTGCCTCGGGGTCCTACAAAATGGCTCATTTTCAACATACATAACTACTCAACACCATCACCAACACCGCCACAACACCAACATCAACACAACTCCTCCTCCACAACTTCCTCTTTCTCCCTATACTGCCTGTTCTAGTGATTCCGCCTTTTCCAGAACCTGTAATCCCAAATTCATCACTTCCACTTCTTCCAACATCTCCACCATCTATTTTATCATACCGTCTAGCACTACGGAAGCGTTGAGGCGCCAGTTGAGTATTATTTCTATCTTGCACGTGCAAGTTAGCTATCTTGCACCTGCAAGTTACTATCTTGCACGTGCAGGTTAGCTATTTTGCACCTGCAAGTTACTATCTTGCACGTGCAGGTTAGCTATCTTGCACGTGCAAGTTACTATCTTGCACGTGCAGGTTAGCTATCTTGCACGTGCAGAATATCTATCTTGCACCTGCAAGTTAGCTATCTTGCACGTGCAGGATAGCTGTCTTGCACCTGCAAGTTAGCTATCTTGCACGTGCAGGTTAGCTATCTTGCACCTGCAAGTTACTATCTTGCACGTGCAGGTTATCTATCTTGCACGTGCAGGATAGCTATCTTGCACCTGCAAGTTAGCTATATTGCTCGTGCAGGTTAGCTATCTTGCACATGCAAGTTACTATCTTGCAGGTGCAGGTTAGCTATCTTGCACGTGCAGAATATCTATCTTGCACCTGCAAGTTAGCTATCTTGCACGTGCAGGTTAGCTATCTTGCACCTGCAAGTTACTATCTTGCACGTGCAGGTTAGCTATCTTGCACGTGCAGGATAGCTATCTTGCACCTGCAAGTTAGCTATCTTGCACGTGCAGGTTAGCTATCTTGCACCTGCAAGTTACTATCTTGCACGTGCAGGTTATCTATCTTGCACGTGCAGGATAGCTATCTTGCACCTGCAAGTTAGCTATATTGCTCGTGCAGGTTAGCTATCTTGCACATGCAAGTTACTATCTTGCAGGTGTAGGTTATCTATCTTGCACCTGCAAGTTAGTTATATTTGATGAACATCATTAGAGTCATATTTGAAGGCGAGTTCATCAAAAGTAGTATATAAGGATCCAACCTAGCCCCAATTTGCCGGACCTAGGTTCGGATTTGCCGGACCCCCTCCCGGACTACGGAAATTCCTATCGCTGATACAACCACTATAGGCTCATTGGCCATGTCTAGCCGCCTGGATATGTACGTTTCGCATCGATTGCATCGCAGGCTAGGTGTGGATGCTGTATGCTGGGGGTGTGAATGGGAAAAGTCAGACATAAAGAGTGAAAGACGGTTAGCGTTGCAATGACGTCGGTGACGTCACGGTGAGCTCGCGACGCCATGACGACGTTGACCGCAGTCGATGTCCACAGAGGTGAGTGACTGGACGTCCGTAGGGTCTTTGAATAGCCGATGTCTCCCTATAGGTGGCCATGCCGTTGGATAGACCCTGCTGGGCCGGGTCTCAATACCCCTTAACAGGAACAGGGATGTCCCCTTTCAGGCTTTCGACCCTTCTTCTCCCTGGTCGACTCTGTCCTACTCTGTCAACTCGAAAGGCTCGAAACAAGGAGCCACTGGAGCAGCCCCTCGAAAATTGACACCTCGAACGACTCATACAGATGGGTAACTGGGGAGCTGCTCCAGAAGCAGCTTTTCGAACGACTTCCTGAAATGAGCCTTCGAGAAGAAAATTAGTAATCAGGGGGTTAGTCCCAGCGACTCTTCGAACGATTTTGCTACATCTGAATTATAGTGATCACCAGCAATGACTGACCTGTCAGGCGACTGTTCGAACTTGTTGAGATAGGGGTACTGGAAGAAGGGGAAGAGTGTCTGTGCCGCTCTTAATTGGAACGTTCGGTGTAGGGTCCCTGCTTCACTGGCGCAGGTCGTGGAGGCCTGGTCTCGTGGAATAAGGTCGACGTGTCTCTGATGTGATGAGGGTTTTCGGTCGAGAAGGTAGGGTTAGGGAATCGTGGCGTGACGGGCTTCTGGGAGAAGAGGAAGGGCGACTGTGTCGCTCTTGGTCAAGCGGCAGAGGTAAGGCCACCGTGTCAGATACGGGAATGTAAGGCACTGGGGCAAGTATGGAGAGCCGGGTCTCCTGAGCTAGGGTGGCTGTCAAATATGGGAATGTAAGCCACTGGGGCAAGTATGGGGAGCCGGGGCTTCTGAGATAAGGTGGCTGGGGTGGCTGTCGCAAGATAACTAACTTGCAAGTGCAAGATAACTAACCTGCACGTGCAAGATAGTAACTTGCAGGTGCAAGATAATAACTTTCACGTGCAAGATAGCAGCTTGCAGGTGGAATATAGCAACTTGTAGGTGCCAGTCACCCATCTCTTTGGACATCGACAGCGGTCAACGTCGTCATGACATCGCGAGCTCACCATGACGTCACCGACGTCATTGCAATTCTAACCATTTTTACTCTTTATGCCTGACGTTTCCCATTCACACCCCCAACATAAAGCATCCACACATAGCCTGCGATGCAAGCGATGCGAAACGTACATAGCCAGGCGAAAGGCAAGGCCAGTGAGCCTATAGTGGTTGTCTCCGCGATAGGAATTTCCGTAGACCTGGAGGGGGTCCTGCAAATTCGAACCTAGGTCAGGCAAATTGGGGCTAGGTTGGACCCTTATATACTAATTTTGATGAACTCGACTTCAAATATGACTAAAATGATGTTCCCCAAATATAACTAACTAGCAGGGTTACCCTGCGTTGCACGGGGAAATTTAGGGGGTCATATGAAAAGTACCCCCAAACAACAAAAAATAGGGCCGCGTATTTTTAGACCCAGCCCGCCTTACGGGCGACACACTCGGGCGGGGCCTTCAGTCCCGTCACTTTTTAAACCCCCACCATTAGATTCCTGGTAAAATGTTACCCCTGGTAGACCCCTTTGAGGACCTATATCGGTGATATCCATCAATTTTGCCCCTCTCCACCCCACCACAGCCACTTTTTTAAATACCACCATTAGATTCCTGATAAAAAGTTACTCCAAGTAGACCCCTTTGAAGAACCATATCGGTGAAAAAAAAAATTGGTCTAACTTTTCGATGCCCCTCCCTGCCTCCACCCCACCCGGCACACTTTTCTAAACCTGACGAGGACCTCCGCCATAAAAAAACTACCCCTAGCAGATCCACTCTGGAAGACCCCATATTCATTTCTATAACAGACAGACAGACAGACAGACAGACAGACAGACAGACAGACAGACAGACAGACAGACAGACAGACAGACAGACAGACAGACAGACAGACATTCTAAAATATAGTATAGACTTGCAGGTGCAAGATAGCTAACCTGCACGTGCAAGATAGTAACTTGCACGTGCAAGATAGCTAACCTGCACGTGCAAGATAGCTAACTTGCAGGTGCAAGATAGCTATCCTGCACGTGCAAGATAGCTAACCTGCCCGTGCAAGATAGCTAACTTGCAGGTGCAAGTTAGCTATCCTGCACGTGTAAGATAGCTAACCTGCACGTGCAAGATAGAAACTTGCACGTGCAAGATAGCTAACTTGCACGTGGAAGATAGCTAACCTGCACGTGCAAGATAGTAACTTGCAGGTGCAAGATAGCTAACCTGCAGTGTGCACGTGCAAGATAGCTAACTTGCAGGTGCAAGATAGCTATCCTGCACGTGCAAGATAGCTAACCTGCACGTGCAAGATAGCTAACCTGCACATGCAAGATAGTAACTTGCAGGTGCAAGATAGCTAATCTGCACGTGCAAGATAGCTAACCTGCACGTGCAAGATAGTAACTTGCAGGTGCAAGATAGCTAACTTGCACGTGCAAGATAGAAATAATACTCAACTGGCGCTTCGACGCTTCCGTATAGCACTACTCCCTTATAGCATTCTCAGATAGTCTTCTCTGCACAATCACCCTGATGTACTAATCCATGACCTCCTCTCTTTCTCAGCCTAATCCCTGCCCACCCCTTTCAATCCTCCTAAACCCTATTCCTCTTCCTACCCAGCCTCGCATCTTATTCTTGTTCCGCGCGACACTACCAACCCGCCACATCCACCAAATGTACCTCGCTCCATCCAACTGTTTGACCTCTTTTAACTCCACCTCATTTTTGTTCACTGTTAGTTGTTAAAATGTCAATTAATGAACAATAAGATATTGTTATGACTAAGCAATATGCGACAAATGAGTTTCAGATGCCCAAAACAAGCAGAAACAGAGGCATTTGCCCATCCCCAAAGGCGTTAGGGGAATATGGTACACTACATTTCTGGAAGCGGAGACTACTCATGTTGGTAAACGTACCAACCAGATAAAATAGAACCCCTTCCCCACCACCCCCGCCTTCGCCATGTTGGGCACTTGATGATTATGGTAATGACGTCACACGATTGAGTTACCAGGATAATCCGCGTCTATGTAATGTGACTAGGTCATTCTATAAATCCCCGGAAGTTGGGGGGGGGTCTCCTCGCCTTAACCAGAGCAGAAACCTTTAGTATAAATATTACATAACTTTATGTGGCAATAAATGGTAAGTGGTAAAGTCCATCTACAATAGCTGTAACTGGAATTAGTATACAGAATTTATAACATTATCGGTTAATTTGTTGTAACATAACGGGTTGAAAAAAGTTATAACATTATGCGTCAATTTTTATAACATAACGGGTTGAAAAAAGTTATAACATTATGCGGAGTTTATAACATTATCGGTTGTTTACAACATTTTTTGTAACATTATGCGTTGGTGTAACATTATGCGGCGTTGTAACATTATCGGTTGTAACAAGCCTCGCCTGAGCGACGAAACACAGTCGATTCCATATCAAACGAGATATTCAAATTTGGAATTTGTAGCTGGACACAATTAGAAGACAGATATTACAGACTTCCCATTTATGTAATAGATGCGTAACTAACAGGGCACAAAAATAGGTCGTCAGCCATATAGAAGACATGTACATGTCCCGGGCCTCATGCCTTCTTCCCCTCATACGTATACTTGTTTTAATCCTTTATCCAAAGTCAATCTTTTTTCTCGGAGTTTTTCCCAAAATTAAAATTATGTAATCTCTCATTGGAACGAGCGTGACATGTTTGGTGGAAATATTCTGCGTTATTCCAGAAAATCTGCAATTTGTGTCTCATTCTGCACAACTCTAAATCCAGACGTGGGTCGCCATTATATGTCTCAGAAGTTGATACACGCGGAATAATTCAAAAGGCAAAGCTTGAGAGTTAAATGAAGTTACGAAAATTCATGGATGTGTACGATCACCTCTGAGAACTAAACATAGTCGGACTGCGATGTGTTAGATCTATCGGGAATGCCACCTAAAACAGAACCCTTTCCACTAACATCGGAAATTTTGTCCAGACATGTAAAGATTTATGTTATTAATTTATATTACTGAGCGGGATGTCGTGTGAGATATTTATATTACTATTGCGTCCTTTGGGGAATGGGGTGCTTTGGGGAAGGGGGTTAGGCGTGGAATCGTTTATCGGTTTACGGTGCGCAGATAACACCTTGGCATTGCGTATTTCGCGGAGTCAGAGATCAAATAAGCTGGGAGAGTCTCCAAACACGTGAGAGAAAGGAGTGCCACCTACAACAAAGCCCGTTCGTTCATCTCTGAGAACAAAAATTGCGATGTATTTAATCGAAATGCCATCTATTGACAAAACCGTGCTCAGCATGAGTCTACCCACTAGTTTATATAAACTTCTCAAGCTGATATGCGCGTTTATAGAAGTTGTTGTGAAATAATTATAATCATACGCTTCTATTTCCTTCGATCCAATCATCAGGGTCGGGCCGATGGGGGGGGGGGGGGGGGTAGTCACTCAGGGACCTGGAATTTGTTTGGGGGTGGGGGGTGACCCAGGAGGTCCAAGATTATTGGGTTGGGCCTCCCTCCAGACCAATCATGGCCTGAAAGACGTATTTTAATTTTTTGGTTTGAAAGGACGCACCAAACCAAAAATTTAAAAGCCAGGCCATGTTTGGGCTAGCCCCCCCCCCCCCCCCCACCACCATCCTGTTCTGACCCCTGTGCCAACAGTTATGAAGGGAGCTGTATCGTGAATGAAGCTCAGCACTTGACAAACGGTTGTAATTTTGGACTGCATGATTCATGAGGTAATAATTGTATTAAATCAACTTGACGCAATACAGTTACCACTTAAAGAATTGTGCAGTCAAGATCTATAACTCTTGGTCCCTGGATACTCACTGATAAACATGGAAATCTGAAATATGCTGCTTAAAAATACATCATTTTGACGACCAAAAAATAACGTGAATTTATATCCAAAAGCCATTAGAAGTCTCCATTTAATAACTGATTTCAAAATTTTCTTTGGGGAGATCGCTTGTGACTTCTGCACTCGCGTCTGTGGCCTTCAGTATCCGGACACTTTTCAAAGGGATCCTGACACAAAATAAACCCTGGGGTCTGAATTTCCTTTTACTCGCCCTGCCGATCATGCACTTAGTTACAGAAGATAAAATGCGACAAAAATCCTTTGTCGAATGAAGCTTAACCCTTTGAAGTCTAAATATTAAAATTTCAAGCTGTAATTTTTTTTTCTTATAATGCCCATGGTAAATGTTAAACCAATTTTATCACACTGAGCTCTGTCAGCCAAGACTGAATGGGTTAAATTCCTTGTATTATGAATCTTCATATTTTGGAATATTGACATCAGCGTGGAAAGGGTTAATGGGGGAGTTAAGATGATGATTATCAGAATGGCAGCCACATTAACACATAACAACGGTGTTGGGGTTGATGTTGTAGTTGTTAGTAATGCCGAGCTTTGTGTTGAAGAGAGTGACGGAGATAGAGTTGCAGTGGCTATTTTTTGCATAGCAGTCGAAGTGGTTAGTGTAGTCGTTGTGGTTGTTGGTGGTGTAGTTGCTGTCTTTGGTGAAGTAGTCTCTCTACAACACCCACTTCGGCAACACAAACGACTACTACACCAACTACTATACGATCAACTACTACACCAACAACTATACGAATAACTACTACACCAACTACTATACGAACAACTACTACACCAACTACTATACGAATAACTACTACACCAACTACTATACGAATAACTACTACACCAACAACTATACGAATAACTACTACACCACCTACTATACGAATAACTACTACACCAACTACTATACGAATAACTACTACACCAACTACTATACGAATAACTACTACACCAACTACTATACGAATAACTACTACACCAACTACTATACGAATAACTACTACACCAACTACTATACGAACAACTACTACACTAACTACTATACGAACAACTACTACACCAACTACTATACGAATAACTACTACACCAACTACTATACGAACTACTACACCAACTACTATACGAACTACTACACCAACTACTATACGAACAACTACTACACCAACTACTATATGAATAACTACTACACCAACTACTATACGAATAACTACTACACCAACTACTATACGAACAACTACTACACCAACTACTATACGAATAACTACTACACCAACTACTATACGAACAACTACTACACCAACTACTATACGAATAACTACTACACCAACTACTATACGAATAACTACTACACCAACCACTATACGATCAACTACTACACCAACTACTATACGATCAACTACTAAACCAACTACTATACGAATAACCACCACACCAACTACCATACGAATAACTACTACACCAACTACTATACGAATAATTACTACACCAACTACTATACGAACAACTACTACACCAACCACTATACGAATAACTACTACACCAACTACTATACGAACAACTACTACACTAACTACTATACGATCAACTACTACACTAACCACTATACGAACAACTACTACACCAACTACTATACGATCAACTACTACACCAACTACTATACGATCAACTACTACACCAACTACTATATGAACAACTACTACACCAACTACTATACGAATAACTACTACACCAACTACTATACGAACAACTACTACACCAACTACTATACGAACAACTACTACACCAACTACTATACGAACAACTACTACACCAACTACTGTATGAACAACTACTACACCAACTACTGTACGAACAACTACTACACCAACTACTATACGATCAACTACTACACCAACTACTATACGAATAACTACTACACCAACTACTATATGAACAACTACTACACCAACTACTATACGAATAACCACTACACCAACTACTATACGAATAACTACTACACCAACTACTATACGAACAACTACTACACCAACTACTGTACGAATAACTACTACACCAACTACTATACGAATAACTACCACACCAACTACTATACGAACAACTACTACACCAACTACTATACGAACGACTACTACACCAACTACTATACGAATAACTACTACACCAACCAATATACGATCAACTACTACACCAACTACTATACGAACAACTACTACACCAACTACTATACGAATAACTACTACACCTACTACTATACGATCAACTACTACACCAACTACTATACAAATAACTACTACACCAACTACTATACGAAAAACTACTACACCAACTACTATACGAATAACTACTACACCAACTACTATACGAATAACAACTACACCAACTACTATACGAATAACTACTACACCAACTACTATATGAATAACTACTACACCAACTACTATACAAATAACTACTACACTAACTACTATACGAACAACTACTACACTAACTACTATACGAACAACTACTACACCAACTACTATACAAATAACTACTACACCAACTACTATACGAATAACTACTACACCAACTACTATACGAACAACTACTACACCAACTACTATACGAATAACTACTACACCAACTACTATACGAACAACTACTACACCAACTACTATACGAATAACTACTACACCAACTACTATACGAACAACTACTACACCAACTACTATACGAATAACTACTACACCAACTACTATACGAACTACTACACCAACTACAATATGAACAACTACTACACCAACTACTATACGAATAACTACTACACCAACTACTATACGAATAACAACTACACCAACTACTATATGAATAACTACCACACCAACTACTATACGAATAACTACTACACCAACTACTATACGAATAACTACCACACCAACTACTATACGAATAACTACTACACCAACTACTATACGAACAACTACTACACCAACTACTATACGAACGACTACTACACCAACTACTATACGAATAACTACTACACCAACCACTATACGATCAACTACTACACCAACTACTATACGAACAACTACTACACCAACTACTATACGAATAACTACTACACCTACTACTATACGATCAACTACTACACCAACTACTATACGAATAAAAACCACACCAACTACTATACGAATAACTACTACACCAACTACTATACGAAAAACAACTACACCAACTACTATACGAACAACTACTACACCAACTACTATATGAATAACTACTACACCAACTACTATACGAACAACTACCACACCCACTACTATACGAATAACTACCACACTAACTACTATACGAATAACTACTACACCAACTACTATACGAATAACTACTACACCAACTACTATACGAATAACTACTACACCAACTACTCTACGAATAACTACTACACCAACTACTATACAAATAACTACTACACCAACTACTATACGAATAACTACTACACCAACAACTATACGAATAACTACCACACCAACTACTATACGATCAACTACAAAACCAACTACTATACGAATAACCACTACACCAACTACTATATGAACAACTACTACACCAACCACTATACGAATAACTACTACACGAACTACCATACGAATAACTACTACACCAACTACCATACAAATAACTACTACACCAACTACTATACGAATAACTACTACACCAACTACTATACAAACAACTACTACACCAACTACTATACGAACAACCACTACACCAACTACTGTACGAATAACTACTACACCAACTACTATACGAACAACTACTACACCAACCACTAAACGAACAACTACTACACCAACTACTACACGAATAACTACTACACCAACTACTATACGAACAACTACTACACCAACTACTATACGAATAACTACTACACCAACAACTATACGAATATCTACCACACCAACTACTATACGATCAACTACAAAACCAACTACTATACGAATAACCACTACACCAACTACTATATGAACAACTACTACACCAACCACTATACGAATAACTACTACACCAACTACTATACGAATAACTACTACACCAACTACTATACAAATAACTACTACGCCAACTACTATACGATCAACTACTACACCAACTACTATACGAATAACTACTACACCAACTACTATACGATCAACTACTACACCAACTACTATACGAATAACTACTACACCAACTACCATACGAACAACTACTACACCAACAACTATACAAATAACTACTACACCAACTACTATACGAATAACTACTACACCAACTACTATACGATCAACTACAACACCAACTACTATACGAATAACTACTACACCAACTACTATACAAATAACTACTACACCAACTACTATACGAAAAACTACTACACCAACTACTATACGAATAACTACTACACCAACTACTATACGAATAACTACTACACCAACCACTATACGATCAACAACTACACCAACTACTATACGATCAACTACTAAACCAACTACTATCCGAATAACCACCACACCAACTACCATACGAATAACTACTACACCAACTACTATACGAATAACTACTAAACCAACTACTATACGAATAACTACCACATCAACTACTATACGAATAACTACTACACCAACTACTATACGAACAACTACTACACCAACCACCATACGAATAACTACTACACCGACTACTATACGAATAACTACCACACCAACTACTATACGATCAACTACTACACCAACTACTATACGATCAACTACTACACCAACAACTATATGAATAACTACTACACCAACTACTATACGATCAACTACTACACGAACTACTATACGAATAACTACTACACCAACCACTAAACGATCAACTACTACACCAACTACTATACGAACAACTACTACACCAACTACTATACGAATAACTACTACACCAACTACTATACAAATAACTACTACACCAACTACTATACGATCAACTACTACACCAACTACTATACGAACAACTACTACACCAACTACTATATGAACAACTACTACACCAACTACTATACGAATAACTACTACACCAACTACTATACGAACAACTACTACACCAACTACTATACAAATAACTACTACACCAACTACTATACGAACAACTACTACACCAACTACTATACGAATAACTACTTCACCAACTACTATACGATCAACTACTACACTAACTACTATACGAACAACTACTACACCAACTACTATACGAATAACTACTAAACCAACTACTATACGAATAACTACTACACCAACTACTATACAAATAACTACTACACTAACTACTATACGAACAACTACTACACTAACTACTATACGAACAACTACTACACCAACTACTATACGAATAACTACTACACCAACACTAAACACTACTCCATACCACAAGTAATACATAAACAACTATCTTAACTGGTAGAGTGCTATAAGCCCATATTTGGGCTTTACTATGAAGTGCAGATGCTGCCACTTGAAGGCTTCATGTTATCTGCCTGTGCTTCGTATCATCTTTAAAGTGAAAATATTTAGAATATATGGATTTGCCTTGTTACAATTCACGAGAGACTGCACTCTCCCGTCAAATGTAACAAGGTAAAGACACATGATTAAGTTTTGCCAAGCAAAAATAATTCAGCACTTTACCAGTTAACAGTCGCAGTTACACCCCAACGTCCACAAACCATCATTCTCTTAAGTTCACAGAGGTTCATATCAGTCACAAATAGTCCCACATAAGTCCACCTTACTTGACGAAACCACCACTATCTTCAGTCTCCATAAGTCCCGAAACCACTGTTATCTCCAATCCCCAAATGTACCCACCAGTCCTTCCAAATCCCTACTGCATTATTGAGTGCACAGAAGTTCTCAAACCATTATTGTCATGAAGGCAATGATCTGGGAGCTAGGGGCTATGAGGCAATGAAAGCTATGATCGAGAAGCCTATATGCGTTAGGAACCACATAGGCACTATTATTACTCTCTTTCCAAAGTGTGATTTACTGGGATTTGAATTATGCAGTCAACAATTGTGTCATGTATCCGTGGGCGCAAACGAAGACGATTTCCCATGGGTGTAATGGACTTCATTATTTTTTTAACCCTTTACCTAACATGAAAAACCATAACATCGGTTATGACCCCTTATTGGAACGAGCTCGTCGAGCTCGTTCCAATGAGTGTCATAACCTATGTTTTCGA
The DNA here is from genome assembly GCA_031216915.1 of Pictodentalium vernedei. Taxonomy (NCBI): domain Eukaryota; kingdom Metazoa; phylum Mollusca; class Scaphopoda; order Dentaliida; family Dentaliidae; genus Pictodentalium; species Pictodentalium vernedei. Next base: position 113,067,389 of record CM062292.1, on the reverse strand, counting down.
GACAAAAAATGAAAAAAATAATGAAAATTAATTGGAGATTTTTGAGAATAGCGCTGGCCGGTTTTGACGGTACGTTAGGTAAGGGGTTAAATAATATAATAATTATCGTTAATAATGAAAAGTAATAAACAGCGTAATCGCTTGATTGGACTGATTACGTGAAATAATCCATTCGAGGCGAGGGACTGTCTTGCAAAACACTCGTGCGCATTCGCGCACTTTTGTTTGTACAACGTCCCTCACCTCCCGTGAATTATTTCGCGTAACCAGTCCAGCAAAGCGATTACTCTCTATTGAATTGTGAAGGCTCTTTTACAGTACTGGACCAGACTACACAACAATAGATTGTAGGGAAGCGGCATAACACCCTCAGAATGGTACAGAATATGGCTCTATATTGTTTAGTGGATAACCCAAGGCTAAACTGGACCAAACTGGATGGTACACGAACAGTTAAATATAATGGCCATACTAAACTACCATACCCTAGAACCACACACACCCAACAACTCTGGAATTACGGACTGGCCATAGCAACAGCATGGTGGCATGAGGAATTAGATGGGTTGGTTGTACCAAACTCTAAGTGAAAGCCATCCTCTGATAAGTTCACTAGGCGAATGCTGTAGTTGTTGCCAGCCGACACATATTTTTTACATTCCATTGATGTTTTATAGTATTATATCAATTACTATTTTCCATGCATCACCACTTAGTTTGAGATGCAAAACACTGTCAGCTCTGTTACCAGCCCATCACTGTTGTGATATCAAGTTTGTACATAAATGGTTATTAATATACAAACTTATCGAATCAAGATTGGCCGATTTGACGACTGTAAGTATGCGCTGTGCTCCGTTGGCAATACCAACGTATTAACCCTTTACCCAACGTAACGGCCAAAACCGGCCAGCGCTATTCTCAAAAATCGCCAATTAATTTTCAAAATATTTTGATTTTTTGTCTCAAAAACATAGGTTATGACCCCTCGTTGGAACGAGCTCGTCGAGCTCGTTCCAACGAGGGGTCATAACCTATGTTTTTGAGACAAAAAATGAAAAAAATTAGTTATTCAAGAATTTTTTTGCAAGTGTCGTCTGCTTTTCATGTCAGGTAAAGGGTTAAACTACATCATTGGGTTATGCAATGTGGAGATATTGAACCCAATCCCTGAGGCATTACAGATAGCATAAAATAGTTCATCTGAATAATATCACTCAACTTATTAATACGCCAATCCGTATTACAGAAAAGTCTGCAACACATCGATTTGATTCTATTTTGATGCTCAGAATCAGTGTCTAGTGATGGAGTTATTTCGCCATTCTGCAGCGAGCACCAGTTTACGTAGACATAAAAGTAAACGGTCAAAGTTTAAATCATTTTATAGACAAATCTGGAATTACAGAGGAGTGGACGTGAATTGTTTAAAAACATCCTTCTCAACAACTAATTAGAATCCCATGTTAGATATGAACAACCATTGATGATATTACCTCTAATTTCACCGACTATATTCTCGGCACTACAAAACGCTATATACTCTTCAAAACTGTACTTATCAGACTAAATGATAAGCCTTGGATGAATTCCCACGTCCGCACAATAATAGCAAAAAGGAAGAATGCCCATAACATTGCAAAACCTAGGAATCGCCCGCGGTATTGGGAAAAATTGAGAAACGAATCTATCGAGTCTGTAAGAAAAACTGAACTGGCATATGATCAAAGGATAGCTGATTTTGTCTTATTGAACAGCCTTCCTCGGGGCTGTGGTGGAAAACTATGAAACAGTTTTTAAAAAATCAGTGTAATAAACATGTTATGTTTCCCCCACTGCTAGAAAATGGAGTTGTCGTTGATGATCCGGAGGAAATTGACGATCTCTTTAACAACTTTTCATAGAACAATGTGACACTGTTAAAGATAAGAATCTACTGACAACGCAACATTCGGAATAAATTATGAGTTGACAGAATTTGAAATACAGATTGATGAAGTTGAAAGTGAGTTAGCAAAACTGGATATAAGTAAGGCTTGTGGACCTGATTTAATCAGCAACGCCATACTAAAGTTTGCTCCACAGAGTTAGCTTACCCACTGATGCGTATTTTCAACATGTCACTTGTTACAGATGTATTCCCTACTTCCCGGAAGAACGCTAACGTTCTGCCAATTCACAAAAGCTTTCTATAAACAGTAAAATTAATTACCACCCAGTGTCTCTAACTAGCTGGCTGTGTGAGCAAAGTATTCGAGAGAATAATTTTTAAAAATGTTTATACCTTTGTTGTAAGTTATTACCTTTTGACAAAATAGCAGTCTGGATTTATTCCAGGTGACAGTACAAAACATTTACTTATTGACATGGACAATACTATTAGGCAAAGTCTAGGTCAAGGTAAAACATTTCGTCTTATGTTTTGTTATATCAGTAAAGCATTTGGTAGGGCATGGCATAAAGGTTTGATGCTCAAATCAGACGGTATAGGAATGCGAGGCAAACTATTAAATTGGTTCCAAAACTATTTAACCGGCTGTTCGCAGAAAGTTGTTATCAATTGTCACGCTTCATCAAGTAAATCTATCCCGGCAGGGGTTCCACAGATATCCGTTCTTGGACCCATTCTTTTTAATATATATATTAATGACGTTATAACTGATATTACATCTTATATTCTTTAATATGCTGATGATACTTCATTATACTTAATAGTTGAGGATCCCCGCCGTGCAAGTATGCTACTAAATGAGGATTTACAAAAAAATGGTAAATGATCAGCAGAGTGGCAGGTGGTTTTCAGCTCTGAAAAAACAGTGACGATGTGCATAATTAGAAAGAGAAATCCCCAATCGTACCCGAGTCCATACCTACATGGACACCCAATTACTGAAGTTTACTCTCACAAATACTTGGGCCTACATTTTCACTCATCGGGATGGTGGAATTGTCACTTTCATTGGCAAAGTGAGCCCTATGATAAACTGTCTGCGCAGTTTAAAATACAGAATGACTCTAGAGACAATCTATAGATCGTTCATCCTACCTTTGTTTGATTATGCTGATATGATTTGGGACAACTGCTCTGTAATTAAAGCAGATTTTCCAGAACAATTACAATTAGACGCACTTCGTATTACCAGTGGTGCAATTTGGGGAACAAGCCATCGACTGCTGTATGAAGAGACGGGTGTTACTACCCTCACCGAGAGAAGGAAACGACCTATAAACTAGTTGCTATCTTACTACCAAATTGTTACAAGTCAATGCCCAGCCTAATTGTCATTATTAGCACCCCGACCTGTTTCAAGTCTTTCTCGTTTCCCATTAAGGCCATCGAGTCTATTACGGGAGTTCCAATGTAAAACTCGGAATTATCAAATGTCATTTCTACCATCTGCAACTAAATTATGGAATGCTCTGGATCCTGTTACGCAGAAAAGTATTTCCATACAGTCTTTAAAAGGTAAACTTAAAAACAGCGACATAAAGATTCCACAGTACTACAACTGTAGTACAAGTACAAGAGTAAGTCAAATCAGTCACTACAGACTTCGTGTCAGGTGTAGTGTGCTGAACGCACATATGTTTGAAAGATTTTTAACTGACAGCCCACGTTGTGCATGTGGCTATATATGTGAAGACACAGAACACTTTATGTTTCATTGTCCTCTTTATCGTGACCAAAGACTAACTAGTTTCCAAAACACGCAGATAGAAACGTTAATATCTCCAATACCATGTACGGGAAAAGTACACTAACTATGGGGGAGAATATAGCATTGTTCGAAAAGGTCCATAGATTTATGAATCTTACCGAAAGATTTAACTGGTAAAGTGCTGGAAGCCCATATTTGGGCTTTACTCTGAGGTGAAGGTACTGCAACTTGAAGGCTTCATACTCAATGGATGTGCTTCGTATTATCTTTGAAGTAATATTATTTAGTCTGTAGGGACTTGTCTTGTTATAATTTATGGGAGAGTGCCAATAGGCACTCTCCCATAAATTGTAACAAGGCAAAGACATGTGAACAAATTTTGATGGCCAAAAATAATTCAGCACTCTACCAGTTAAAGATGGTAGTACGTTTTAGATGATTGTCAACTGTATGGATGTAAGAGTTGGACATTTGGTCCTGCACCTGTTTTCCGCCCGGCGCTGAGGGGGGGGGGGGGGGAGCGTGAGGCAGGACTCTCCCGGGTTGTGGGTCCGCGGAATTGTGGCCCTGGGTCCGGCTCTCTTGACTACTATTTCTTGGAGATGCTGGACCGAGGACTGTGGTTCCGCGGATTCTTACTCTGAGGGAAGGGATGGACTGTTTTCCTGCGGACTACTATTCCTCTTCCACCGGGTACAAGCTTTCGCCGCGTCGGGAAGTGGCGCACTGAACATTGGCTCGATGCACCATACAGCGACATCAAGATATTGAGATCTAGGAATATAGACCAGCTAAGATACCACTGGGGCATTAGAGGGTCAGCTATCAAGACCGCTGGCACCGCTGACGTCTGTATATAGAAGACATCTCAACCAAAAGAGCACAAGCACCCTTGTTATTGTTATTTTATTTGTTTTATGAGATTTGCGTGCAATTTGTTCATGTAGGGTGCGCTATCACATTGGCTATTCCTGTTTTCCAAACCTATTCTGTTCTAGAGAATAAAAAAATACTGTTAAAAGTAAAAGAGAAGTCCAACAAGAGCGCAGATTGTTCCTGCTGGACAACCATATCACTCCAATACAAAAAAAGGCTTATCCAGACAACGTAATGTCGCATTGAGCAATGGACATTTCCGACATTAACTGGTAGGGTGCTGGAAGCCCATATCTGGGCTTTACTCTGAAGTGTTGGTACCAACACTTAAAGGCTTCATATTTTGTGGATGATGTTCATATCACCTTTGAAGTGAAATTATTTAGTCTGTTAGGATTTGCCTTGTTACAATTTATGGGAGAGTGCCTATTGGCACTCTCCCATAAATTATAACAAGGCAAACATATGTGAACAAATTCTGATGACCATAAATAATTCAGCACTCCACCAGTTAACAAGGGTCTCTGACTTCGCATGCGCGATGGCGTCATTGACACGTCAACCTAATAGACAAGTTCTAATTAGGATTAATGAACATCAAATTGGGACATCAGTATGTCATAAATAGGAGTAATTATAACAGCTAATTAGGGCGTTCGTGTACCCCAATTAGCACGTGATATGTAGCAATTAGGAGGTACCAACAGCTAATTAGTGGGTCCTAAATAGGTGTTACTTACATCTAATTATGACATCCTTATAACTGAATTAGGACTTGGTTGGAGTTACCATCAACTGACAAGGACATTAGAAGTTGCTAGCGTCAAAATGTCCTTCAATTGACAGTCCAACCCATGATATTATTAGTTGCTTAGGCCTTTGGGAGGGCACGTGGCCAGATGTACCCTGTTTGAATTTTAGGTACCTTGAGCCTAGGGCCCTGCAAAACTTCGAGATTCGATTCGATTTCGAAACATAAGTTGGTATTCGAGTCGGTTCGATTCGAAATCGGCTGCCCGATTCGTTTTCTTTCGACTCTTTTCACTAGAATTTCGCTTGTTATCAGTCATCTCAGCCGTCTCACAAAACGTATTGATAAGATAGAAATTGTACATAAATAAAGTTGAAAATAAAGACGTGAGAGTAATTTCCGCTTTCTTACCATAAAAAGCATCTGTCCCCATGCCACTATCCATGTTAATTAAGGTTTCACTAGTCACTACCCTCGCCGAAAGCAAATTTAAAGTTCCCAAGGAGTATCGACGATGAGCTCACGGGGAGTTAACGGCTAGCCCAATACAGTGCCGTTTACAGAATTCTCACATCCGTCTCTGTTTGTTAACACAAATCCTTACTGGATAATACTCCAACTGCATCATCAAGGCATGCCTTCGACGAAGGCATGCCTTATTGAATGCAGCTGGAATATTTTATAAGTCGGGACTTCAAGACGCTTGTATTCGATTCGAGGTTCGATTCGATTTCGAATAATAGACTCGATTCGATTCGAGATTCGATTCCAATCAAAAAAATAGGATTAGCAAGACTCTACTTGAGCCGAAAGCTTGATTTATCACAACACTCTTGCAGCAAACATGACTAAAATAACCCACAATACTTTCGAGACAAATTCTGTACCCACCATCAACAAGGAAGTTTTTTGTTTACGCCACCTTCATTTACAAATTTACAGGAATTTTACTCATATGTTTATCATGACACAATATATCAAGATTCCAGGTATCGGCTCAAATACACTGGAAAAAGACAGAACTGTAATTTTAGTTTTTGTAAAAGCTGGATTGCACAAGAATGAGAATAACTTTCTCGATAAAATGCCCTTTAAAAGTGAGATTATCAAATATTTAAATTAAAAAGTAATTTTTGAAGGTCTCAGCATATCATATTTATGATATGCAATACAAGTTCACTTAGAGAGCATCCCGAACTAGGAATAGAAAGAAATTGATATATGTCACGTGACCGATGGCGACTGGTCGCTGAATTTTTTGCTCTCCGTCTCAAAGTCTTAAAAAATGGTGTTTTATTAAGTTGGTGATGTGATTTTGGAGCAACGTGAAGAAATGTGATATCTTCTTTACACAGGAAGAACTTGATTCTACGATCGGTCTGAAAAAAAATGTGAAAATGATGTTTTATTCAGGTGAAAATACCGATTCAGTGAGGATTGTTTACATTGGAGATCGCATCAGATCCGTAACCAAGGAGCAGAAGCCTTTTTGTTTTCACTGATCAAACAAGTGTTGTGTTCCCACCACTCGTGTAATTATTAATTCTAAGCTTGTTTCGTTTGTTTTGCTTGGGCATATTTTAGTCTTTGAACTTTGATAAAACGGTCGGATGAAATGAGATTGTGTATTTTCAACCACCTTACTCCACAAATCTAATCGCATTTACTGGTGACGTTAACTGTACAATTTGATTAACCACCCAAGCTTTGTGCTAAGCTAACGGACAATACATTTTCACCCGAGCGAGACCAAGCGTGTCCGACATCTACCGTAAATCAGCAGAAAAATCAATAGATTGGCTATCCCATTCTCGAATGGTCAGCTTCCTGTTTGTTTTGTTTACTCACCTATTTTGTGGGTCAGTAATTATGAGTTCCAGCCAAAAGACTACTGACGAAGGTGACCCAACTAAGAGGACATGGACACAGATAGACCAAACCCCATCCCCAGCTGAGAATAAAAAATCTAAGGGCTACACTAGTTCAGATGAAGAGCTCGACATTTCTGATTACCTGATCTCTAGATCAGACCTAATATGTCAAGGTGACGGCGACGACCCTCTGTGTCTTGCGTTTTTGAAGGTGTTAAGAAACCCTTCTGTACTAGAGGGGTTGAAGGGCGTCTTCTTGGAAGCCGCCAACGAAAAAATTAGTGATCTTGAAAAGACAGTTCACGATCTGCAAAGTCAAATTGATTCAAAAGATAGGAAGCTCGAAGAGCTCAACAACAAGATTGACGATCTTGAGCAGTACGGGCGTAGGACAAACTTACGCCTGTCAGGTATAGCTGAGCAACCAGGCGAGAATACCGACTCAATTGTCATCAATGTAGCAAGTAAAATTGGAGTCCAACTCAACTTGGACGACATACCTAGGAGTCACCGCGTGGGCCCGAAAGTTCGTGATGGTAAACCTGTGAACGACAGACCAATTATTTTTAGGCTTGCAAGCTATAGGACAAGGGACAAACTATATAGAGCAAGGACCAAACTAAAGTCGGCTAAATTTAGTTCTGGTTCTGATTCTGTTCCGATCGGCTCCGGCCAGCGAATTTTTATCAATGAGGACTTAACAAAAACACGAGCTCAGTTAGCTCGCCGAGCCAGAAACCTAGCCAGGGACAAGAAAATTAGTGATGCGTGGACTTTTGATGGAGTCATCTTCGCGAAGCTAAAGGATGGCTCCGTCAAAAGGATCACGAACCCCTGTCAGATGGAGGAGCTCGAGGGGCAGTTCAGAATTATGCAACGAATCCAAAAAATTGATCTTAACACCTCCCAGTCCACAATAATTTGACTCCACTTATCTTCATTACCAAGCCGTCGCCTGAGTGCTATAATGTCGTATCTCCCATAGGGGATGCGACATTGTAGCACTCAGACAACGAAACCCTCTCGCCCAGCCCATCTAATCAATCTGACCAATTTCAATGTTGATCTCGAGTCCAACGCCCAACTAAGTATGTCGCCTTTTATGTTCCCTGCATCAGTTCATATCTCTATTGACGAGGCTTAGCACTTTACCTAGCGTAGCGTCCAAAAGTGTCAAGACATCTACCTATTAGTAGTCACTCAGAGCAGATGGTAATTTTTCAATGACCTAACATAACCATACAGGTATGGACACCATTCAAGACGCCATTAAATACCAAACCGTCGCCTGAGCGCTACGGTGTCGTATCTCCCATCGGGGATGCGACATTATAGCACTCAGGCGACAAAACACTCATGCCCAGCCCGTCTAATCAATCTGACCAATTTCAATGTTGATCTCGAGTCCAATGCCCAACTAAGTATGTCGTCTTTTATGTTCCATAGATTAGCTTATATCTCCATGGACGAGGCTTAACACTTTACCTAGCGTAGCGTCCAAAAGTGTCCAGACATTTACCTATTAGTAGTCACTCAGAGCAGATGGTAATTTTTCAATGACCTAACATAACCATACAGATATGGACACCATTCAAGACGCCATTAACTACCAAAACGTCGCCCGAGTGCTGTAATGTCGTGTCTCCCATCGGGGATGCGACATCGTAGCACTCGGGCAACGAAACACTCTCGCCCAGCCCGTCTAATCAATCTGACCAATTTCAATGTTGATCACGAGTCCAATCAATGCCCAACTAAGTATGTCGCCTTTTATGTTCCCTACATCAGCTCATATCCCTATAGACGAGGTTTAGCACTTTACCCAGCGCAGCGTCCAAAAGTGTCCAGACATTTACCCACTAGTAGTCATTCAGAGCAGATGATAATCCTTCAATGACCTAACATAACCATACAGGTATGGACGCCATTAAAATCGCCTTTCATTACCAAACCGTCGCCTGTGTGCTATAATGTCGTATCTCCAAAAGGGGGTGCGGCATTGTAGCACTCTGGCGACGAAACACTTTCTCCCAGCCCTCCAAATCAATCTCACCAATTTCAATGTTGATCTCGAGTTCAATGCCCAACTAAGTATGTCACCGTTTATGCTCCCTACGTCAGCTCATATCTCTATGGACGAGGCTTAGCACTTTACGTAGCTCAGCATCCAAAAGTGTCCAGACATTTATCCATTAGTAGTCATTCAGAGCAGATGATAATTTTTCAATGACCTAAAATAACCATACAGGTATGGGCGCTCTTCAAATCTCCATCCATTATCAAATCGTCGCGTGGGTGCTATAATGTCGTGCCCCCCATGGGAGGTGCGGCATTGTAGCACTCAGGCAACGAAACATTCTCGCTTAGCTCGTCTAATCAATCTGACCAATTCCAATGTTGACCTCGAGTCCAATGCCCAACTAAGTATGTCGCATTTTATGTTCCATGGGGGATGCGACATTGTGGCACCCAGGCAACGGAACACTGTCCCCAGTCCGTCTAATCGATCTGACCAATTTCAATGTTGACCTCGAGTCCAACGCCCAACTAAGTATGTCGTTTTTTATGTTTCCTACATCATTTCATATCTCTATGGACGAGACTTAGCACCTTACCTAGCGTAGCGTCCAAAAGTGTCCAGACATTTACCCATTAGTAGTCACTCAGAGCAGATGTTAATTTTTTCAATGACCTAACATAACCATACAGGCATGGACACCATTCAAGACTCCATTAACTACCAAACCGTCGCCTGGGTGCTATAGTGTCGTATCTCCCATCGGGGATACGACATTATGGCACTCAGGCAACAAAACACTCTCGCCCAGCCCGTCAAATCAATCCGACCAATTTCAATGTTGATCTCGAGTCCAATGCCCAACTAAGTATGTCGCCTTTTATGTTCCCTACATTAGTTCATATCTCTATGGACGGGGCTTAGCACTTTACCTAGCGTACCCTAGGTAAGGGGAGATGCGGCATTGTAGCACTCAAGTAACGATACACTCTCGCCCAGCCCGTCTAACCAATCTGACAAATTTCAATGTTGACCTCGAGTCCAACCAACGCCCAACTAAGTAGGTCGCCTTTTTATGTTCCCTACATTAGCTCATATCTCTATGGACGAGGCTTAGCACCTTACCTAGCGTAGCGTCCAAAAGTGTCCACACATTTACCCATTAGTAGCCATTCAGAGCACACGATAATTTTTCAATGACCAAACAACCATACAGGTATGGACGCCATTCAAATCGTCATCCATTACTAAATCGTCGCCTGGGTGCTATAGGGTCGTATCTCCCATAGGGGATACAACATTATAGCACTCTGGCAACGGAACACTCTCACCCAGCCCGTCTAATTGATCTGACCAATTTCAATGTTGACCTCGAGTCCAATGCCTAACTATGTCGCCTTTTATGTTCACTACATCAGCTCATATCTTTATGGACGAGGCTTAGCACTTTAACTAGCGTAGCGTCCAAAAGTGTCCACACATTTACCCATTAGTAGTCATTCAGAGTACATGATAATTTTTCAATGACGTAACATAACCATACAGGTATGGACGCCATTCAAATCGCCATCCATTACTAAATCGTCGCCTGGGTGCTGTGGTGTCGTATCTCCCATAGGGGATACGACATTATAGCACTCAGGCAACGGAACACTCTCGCCCAGCCCGTCTAATCAATCTGACCAATTTCAATGTTGACCTCGAGTCCAATGCCCAACTAAGTATGTCGCCTTTTATGTTTCTTACATCAGTTCATATCTCTATGGACGAGGCTTAGCACTTTATCTAGCGTAGCGACCAAAAGTGTCCAGACATTTACCTATTAGTAGTCATTCAGAGCAGATGATAATTTTTCAGTGACCTAACATGATCATACTGGTAAGGACGCCACTCTGGTCTCTTGATTGACAGCTAGGGTCTAACACACTGTCTGACTATTAGACTGTCATTTTGGATGTTTTTTTTTTTTATTTTTTTTTTTTATTTTTTTTTTTTTAGTTAAGAAATAGACCGAATCCCACTTGCTGTGAGATTCCATTAACGATGAAATAAAAATTAGCGCGAACAACCATATATTTAAACCATGATGGAGGGTTCCACATTCTTAATAGTGCGTTCTCCCTGCCACGCAACCTTGTATTTATGATCTGAATCAAAGATATATTCATTGACACTTCGCAAGGTTGAGTCTGCAAGAACTCGGGGAGGTACGCACCGGTTACCGCCGCCACCCAATTATCAATAAGACTCCTTGGAATAACTCCTCCTATGATTTTATATTATCCACCCTTGAGATAGGAGGAGCCCTACCATCTTTTCTTGAGAAAATACTTTCTGCGATTCCATGGAGCAAATTCAAACAACAAAATTCGTGAGTACCCTTCCTGTCAGTTTTCGTTTCACCCTTTCGAGACAGGAAGGGCATTTAACTTCCAAACTAGGAACATATGTCGTCTCTTGCGACGGTCAACGATGAATCTATCCGCATTGGGAACTGGATCCTTCCTGTCAACTTTCGCTTACCTTTTCGAGACAGGAAGGAATTCCAGGCTCCTCTTAGCGAATTTTCCTAGAATTACCCCTTTTGCAGGTTACGGCTCTATGTGGCTACCGATTCCATCAAATTCAATACATTCGTTCGGATATGGATCCATCCTTCCCAGTTTAACGATATATTCATTTCCTATCTACAAAAATGACGTCCTGATCATTGAAAGATCTGTAGACCCTCCTAACGGGTTCCTGCCCTCGCTTACAAAACTAGTCCCGAAACATTTGGAACATTCGAACAACTGTTCTTTAGACACATGTACCCGCATTTGGTTTATTTTCCTTATCAGTTCAAAAAATATTATCCACCCCGATATCCATTTCAATAATCACCCAAAATCTCACAATAAAATGGGGAAATGACTTTGACCTTATTCACAGGTAATCAATGAGTACTTTTTGTTTTCCTCTTATTTCTTTTGTTCTGATTTGCTTTGTTTCTCACATTTTTAAAGTTTTCTCACTCTGTACATACGTTACTTTTCAACTTACAACATTACCCGACTTCCAACTACCATCCAATATATATTTCTCTTTTGAGACATCCTCAGCAGTTATACCCTTTACCAGCCAGGCAGATGTTTTTATAGAAGGCACTCGACCCACCCAATACTGTCATTACTCGATCTTCTTTACACAGGACACATATGATTGATTTGCTTTTATACAGAACACGAGTGGGTCTCTTTGCTTGTATCGCGAGGAATGGTGGGCATGGCACAAAGCAGTTGAAACTACTCGACTTCCTTCTCATAAACCTCCTGTTAAAGTTCGGCAAAATTGGCTTAACGCTAATGATACTCGTGCACCACCTTCTATTCTAGAAAAAATTCATAGTGCCAAAGATTGCACTCCATCGTGACCGTAACGATCTGTCGGTTGACCCTTTTGACTCCGACAACATCAATACTTTTACAGGAATCAACAAGCATGTGGCATTTTTTCAACACAAAATACTCGATTTGATGGGTAACACCATCTTTATATGCACATTTCTCCTCATCATAATTATCTTGTCCGGTGACATTGAACTAAATCCGGGGCCTGCAAGCGACTGCTCTTCACTGAGTGAAACAGATGAGTCAGTCCTGTCTAATAATTCCCTACATGAAGCTAAAGCCCTATCCCTCATACACCTAAACATACAGAGCTTGAAACCGAAACTTGATATTTTAAGGTGTGAGGCAATAAAATACGATATATGTGTCTTTACCGAAACGTGGCTGAAAAACGAGGACTCCGACTCAGATCTTCTTATTCCCGGATTCCATGCCCCAATAAGAAAGGATAGAGCTAGTCGTGGTGGGGGGATCGATGTCTACATAAGGTCAACAATTGCATTTAAACTCCGGCCGGACTTGGAACTTGACAACATCGAGTGTCTCTGGCTCCAAATTTACACTGAAAAACGAAGTTTTCTTCTTGGTTCCTTTTATAGACCACCCAGTGCGAGCCCAGAAGCATGGGACCAAATATTTAGTTCCATTGAGAACGGTGTAGAGAGTAATAATATACCGATAATAATTACTGGCGATTTTAACAGTAATCAGCTTAACCAGCCAGATGATCCCATCCACAATATTCTCCAACAACTAAGCCTGGCCCAACTAATTACCCAACCAACATTCTTCACAGAAACATCTTCATCCCTCTTAGATCTGTTTATTACTAATAGTCCAGAACTGTTCGAATCGTGCGAAGTTGGTGACCCCTTTTTTGGAACATTTACCCGATATCATTGCCCAATAATCTCGGAATTAAAGTTTGCTTCTAGGATTCACAAATCAACGCGTCGAAAAATATGGCTTTATAAAGATGCTGACTTTGAACATTTTAAACATGAACTTAGTGGAATAAACTGGGATGGCGTCCTATCTGTCAACAGCCCCGAGAAGGTTGTTGATCATCTCACAAACCATCTCAACAAACTCACTGAAAAATACGTCCCTAGCAGGGTAATTTCGTTCCGCCCCAACGAACCAAATTGGATGCATAATGGTATAAGGCGCCTAATACGCCAACGCAAGCGTCTGCATCGAATCGCGAAGCGAAAAAACTCGGATCAGGCTTGGCTGCGATACCGTGCCAAACGGAACGAAACAACAACTGCCATTCGAGACGCAAAATCACAATTCTTGAGAAAAATAGAGAAAACCCTGAACTCTTGCGTAACACCACCCCAAACTTGGTGGAAAACTCTAAAGCTACTTTTTGACAAGAGACAAGTTGAAATTCCAAACCTATCCCACAATGGTATGCTTATTTCTGGCGATCATGAAAAAGCGGAAGCGCTGAATGACTATTTTTGTTCAATAGCTAGAGTCAATGATAGTAATGTCAAGTTGCCACCCGCCTCATTTGACCCAAGCCGTCCTACACTTGTTGACAATATCTTCCTCGAACAGGCTGACATAGAAAAATCGATAAAACACCTAGATCCATCGAAGGCATGCGGGCCTGATGGTATCAGTCCAAAAATATTAAAAGAATGTTGTTCTTCTCTGTGCAACCCCTTGACCAATATTTTTAACTTTTTTCTTGACCACCGTCTGTTTCCTCAGGAGTGGAAAAGAGCAAATGTTACCCCTATTTTTAAAAAAGGGGAAAGTAGTCAAGTCACGAACTACCGCCCAATATCTCTGTTAAGCTGTCTTGGTAAGCTATTCGAAAGATGCATTGCTGACAAAATCATGGATTTTCTTCAGTCAAATGGCTTACTAACACGCTTTCAATCGGGATTTGTTTCAAAAGATTCTACAGTTCTACAGTTAACTGAAATTTATCACACTATCTGTGAAACACTCGACGAAGGAAAAGAAATAAGGCTTGTTTTTTGCGACATTAGTAAAGCCTTCGATAAAGTTTGGCATAAAGGCCTACTTTACAAATTGGAACGTGTTGGTATAACGGGTAACTTACTACAGTGGTTTCATTCTTACCTCAGTGATAGACAACAAAGGGTTGTAATCAAAACAGGATGCTCCGCGTGGAAGAGTATTGAGTCTGGTGTCCCACAGGGTTCAATACTAGGTCCTATTTTATTTTTAATATATATCAATGATATTGTCGACAATGTAGCTTGTAACATCCGACTGTTCGCTGATGATACATCTTTGTATATCGTAGTTGAAGACCCCCAAAGAGCAGCTGCGCTTCTAGCCAGCGACCTTAATAACTTTGACAAGTGGGCAGTACAGTGGTTGGTCGACTTCAACCCATCAAAAACAGAATCATTAATTATCTCACGGAAAACTATCAAAAGTTGCCATCCCTCTCTCAAAATGTCTGACTCTGCTATACAGGAAGTAAATCAACATAAGCACCTAGGTTTGATAATCAACAGCTCTGCATCTTGGAAAGACCATATTTCAGAAATTACACAAAAAGCATGGAAAAGGTTATCTCTTTTAAGGAAATATAAATTTCTTCTTGACCGTAAAACACTAGAAAAAATATACTTCGCCTTCATACGCCCAATCTTAGAATACGGCGACACTATTTGGGACAACTGCACAGAGGCTGAATCTGCCGAAATTGAAAAAATACAAATCGAAGCTGCCCGAATAATAACTGGCGGAACGCGTAGCGCAAGTAGGATATCTCTGTATGCCGAAACCGGGTGGGAAACACTTCGAAGTCGACGAGAAAAACATAAACTCACACAGTATTTTAAAATGACCCACCGTCTTGTTCCTGACTATGTATCTACTCTTGTGCCTCCATCCGTGGCCGAAACCCATTCATATCTTGTCCGAAACCGCAACGACCTACGTGTCCCATACTGTAAAACCAATCTTTTTCAAAACACTTTCCTACCGAGCACAACAAAACTTTGGAACAACTTGCCTACCGCCATCAGAGAAAACAATTCGCTTTCAAGCTTCAAATCATTTCTGAACAGAGACAAGCTTCTGAATCCCAAATGGCTGTATTTCCAAAAAACAAGAAAACTTCACATCTTTCATAGTAGACTACGCCTAGGGTGCAGCAACCTAAACGACCATCTATTCAATAACTTCCTCACAAGTTCGCCTCTCTGTGGCTGTGGTGAACGGGAAACAACCCACCACTTCTTCTTCGAGTGTCCATTGCATATCGATACTAGAGCCACCACTCTGGATCGACTTCCGTATGGGGTTGACGTGAATACATTACTATATGGATCGCATTTGTTCAGCACTGGAATTAATCTGGAGATATTCCTCTGTGTACAAAAATACATAGAGGAGACGAACAGATTCAAATGACTACCAATATGCCATGCCAATCATTTCTCGGCGGACATGAAGCAAAGTCCTTCTATCACTGCCATGTCCTTTCAGATGTCATAACTTCCTGTATTTTACACCACAAAACGCTCACTGGCGTAAGGGAACTCACACTGTTTAAAGACATAACGCCTAAACCTGCCTAAATGCTGTCCCATTGAGATACCTTTAGATTCACATCATGCGCGCGTACTGAGGTTTATATCTCGTGTCGTTATGTACCACACGTCGTAGGCAAAGTCGCGACCTGAGTTCCGTGGCGTCCCAGGTGCAATAAAATACTACTGAACTTGTGACGGCACGGAACTCACGTCGCGAAGCACAAAATAGGCACAGGCGACACAGCTGTTAACGAGTGTCCACATATTGGTCGAGTTATTTTGTTGTAACAATAGCGGATCCCTACCAAGTGGTAGCGCTAGCATTTACTCCGATATGTCGTTTCTGGGACTTCAAACAGACATAGGCGAAATCCGGAAAGGCGTCGCCTATGAAAGTTTGGAACTGTGGGCCACCACCACCCTATCATTGTACTGCGCCAGCAGCTTCACCACTAAAACTTCAACCCAGGAGAATTTCGAATCTCACTTTCAGATTAATTGAATATTTGCACAAGCCATCTACCTGTGTGGTCGGCCAGCCGCCAATTGTCAGTCTTACGTCAGTGAGTGTTGTTCTTCTTCTGTCTACTTCCTTAACATCTTTTGCACAGTGACCTCAGTTGAAAACAGTCTACATTATTTAAATGATACTTTTTCACGTGAACAATAGCATTTTTTTCATTCATGGTGGAGACAGCTTACATAAGCTATAGCTTGTTGCTGAATCCATTTTTAGCTTCTGAATGTAAATCTTAGTAATGTTAACCCGTTGTAATTTATTTGTAAGAAGTATCTTTATAGAAATAAAATACTGTTACTACTAAAAAAAAAAAAGAAAGAAATTCCACACGAAAATTTTTGCCGAATTGTTTATGTTTGCATTCCCCTCGAGGACGGGAGAAGCGGAAAAGCTGCTGTTTGGTCATAATTCAGTGTAAAATACTGTCTTATAAAACCAGGGACCGACCTGAGCATGCGCCATTGCGTATTTGGTTATGAAACATCAGGACCTGGCACTTAAATCTCAGAAATAGGCTTCTCAGTTGGCGCGTAACTTCTCAGATCATATTTTGATATTCTTTCGATGAATAATCGAGAGAGACACTCTTACATGTATTATATATATGATTATCATTTATCATTGTTTTAGAGTGCTTAAGTCAATACTTCAAGTCTTAATTACCAAGCATTAATCTTCACTGTGGTTTCTGATCAAGTCTTGGCTGCCTAAATAGGCAGCCAAGACTTGATCAGAAACCACAGTGAAGATTAATGTTTGCTATAGTGTACTAAATGAAAATGATGAGAGCTATTACATACTTGCAAAGTGTGTTACAAACAGCAGTGTGACTCCGTAAATTGAAATCTGGCGCGTGAATTGAAAAAATAGGCTCCGAGGCTACAGCGTATTTTAAATAGTCCTGATCGGTCCCTGAAAACCTGTCGATTTATATTACAGAACTCGTCAATTTATCACAAAACCAGCAGATCTTATTACATAGAGAGAAATCGCTTCATGAGAGGTGAGGAACGTTGTACAAACACGAGCGCGCGAATGCGCACGAGTGTTTTACAATATAGTCCCTCGCTTCCAATGAATTATTTCACTTAACCAGTTCAGTCAAGCGATTACTCTGTTTATTACTTTTCATTATTAACAATAATTGTATTATTTAACCCTTTACCTAACGTAACGACCCAAACCGGCCAGCGCTCTTCTCACAAATCGCCAATTAATTTTCATTATTTTTTTTACTCTAAAACATAGGTTATGACCCCTCATTGGAACGCGCTCGTCGAGCTCGCTCCAAGAGGGGTCATAACCTATGTTTTTGAGACAAAAACTGAAAATAATAGTTAATCAAGAGTTTGTTTTTGCAAGTGTCGTCTGCTTTTCATGAGGGTAAAGGGTTAAAAAAACCCCCCAAAAAACCCAATGAAGTCCCCATTACATCCACAGCAAAGCGTCTTCGTTTGTGCGCACGGATACATAACCCAATTGTTGATTGCATAATTCACTTGTTTAATTATCGTTTATAATCAAATCGGGAAATCCCAGTAAATCACACTTTGGAAAGTAATAAAAAAGCGATAAGTATCATGTTCTAACACTAGACTTCATGATTCTGGAGAATCGTGGCTTTTCCCGATGAGATTCCATACTTTTTCATGACCCCACAGTGTCTGATGAATTGTTTTTAACTGTCTCTGAAGTTCCTTCATTGATGTTATGAGAAAGGCGAGTACAGTAGTCTCAAATGACGCAGTTTGATAAAAAAATTGTTCAGGTAAAAACCATCATTAACGGTGGAGTGGGTTAATATCAATATCGTCGTCCGACAAGTTAATGACCGACAAATGGAGTTATGTTTGTTTGACACAAACCGACTGAGTGCTGTGTCTATTTGAAAATGGTCCATTTTATCTCAAATGTATCCAAAATATTGATGTCTGGCAGATTGTAGAGGGTTAACAAGTGCTAACAGGAATATTTATTCATGCAACTTGTAATTTCACACCAAAACCCGCGAATGGCCATTTTTACTTAAAATCTACGGGATGTTTTCAGGGAAATCCAGGGAGAATATGAATTTTAAGCTTTTGGTGGGTATCATTGTTTATCCAGCCCAAAACGGGTTAAGGTTTGTTTTTTTTGAATACGCTTATTACTTACAAAAATAACTCTTAGTGAATTCTACTTCCACTTATGTTAATTTCTCTTCTTAACTTTGGGTGCTGCGGGTACGCAAACACAGCCCATTTTATCAAAATTTTGATGTTTGAGAACCTGTGTAGGGTTAACAAACGTTTACTGGAATATTTTGTACATTCAATTTGTAATGTCACACTAATATCTGAGAATGACCAAATTTTCTTGAAAATCTACGTGAAGTTTTTAGAAAAATCCTCGGATAACATGAATTTTTAACCGTTTGAGGGGTATCTCTCAGTAACCGTCTCTAAACGGGTTAATGCTTGGTTTTATGAGTACCTTCATAACTTACAAAAATGATCCTCGGGGAATTCCACTTCCAATGAAGGCGGTTATATTTATCTCGAGGGTACACATTGGGTGCAATGGGTTCCCAAGAACAGCCCATTTTCTAAAAATTTCTATGCTTTGCAGCCTCTGGAGAGTTAAAAAACGCTTACCGGAATATTTTGTCCATGCAACTTATAATGTCACCCCAAGACCTGCAAATGGTCAATTTTTCTTGAATACCTTCTAGATTTTTTGGAGAAATCCACAGAAAACGGGAATTTTAAGCTTTTAAGGGGTACATCTCCTTAACCAGGCGAAAATGGGTTTAGACCTCGAGTTTTGAATACCCTTACTACTTACTAAAATTTTTCCGATCAGTTTTGTGTCTGGTAAAAGAAGTTATTTTTCTCTGTGGCATTCCCATTTGTTGTTGCTGGTGTCCAAAAACAGACTATTTTTTCAAAATGTTGACATTTAGCAGGCCATGGAGGTTTAACAAATGCTTACCGGAATATTTTATCCACGCAACCGGTAATGTGACAGAAATACCTAACAATGGCCATTTTCTGTTGAAAACGCACAAGACGTGTGTAAAGAAATCGGGGAAAAACATGATTTTTAAAGCTTTTGATGGGTATCGCTGTTAACGACCTCAAAACGGATTAACGCTTGGTTTTTTGAATACCCTTATTACTTACAAAAACGATTGCCGGTGAATCCTACTTCCAATAAATGAAGTTATGTTTATCTCCCGTGAATCGTGTGGGTGCTTTAGGAGCCCGAAAACAGCCCATTTCATCAAAATTTCGATGTTTGGCAGCCTGTGGAGGGTTAACAAATGCCTCGCCTAATATCTCTTGTATATGAATGGTCGTGTCACAGACAAGTCTAATAATGATGAATGTTTAAAAAAAATCTACAAGACGTGTTTCGAGAAAGTGCCTATAAACCTCAATTTTGGCAGTTTTTTGCCAATTCTGACGAGATAGGGGTTAAATCGAAAATTCCGCTTCGGTACATTTTTAGATTTGTGTGGCCGCCTATGACTGTGCAAAATTTCGTCAAAATCGATTCGAAAATGGCTTCTGAATCGTACGGACAAAATGTATGGAAAAAAAAAAAAATTCGTAGAATAACAAGAATCTTTTCCAGAGGGAAAAGCCTAAAAAAAATAATCCGTAGAAAAACAATAGCCTTTTCCAGAAGGAAAAGCCTAAAAAAATAATAATCCGTAGAATAACAAGAGTCTTTTCCAGAGGGAAAAGCCTAAAAAGCAGGCGATTTTATTACAAAAATAGGAGTGGTGACAAAAACCATAATCATTTATCACAAACGTGGATGTGACAAATAACCGACTGGAAGTTTCTTCTCTTCCACATCATTTCATCGTGCACGCCTTTCATCTATTAGTAAAACCATGACACGTACGACACAATTTATCCCGATGCGTCTCCAATTACTGCTTGATTTGACAACAGACGCAGGTGACAAGGTGTGAAAAGTTCAACCCAGAGCGTTGTTACAAATGTTCAAATAGCGAAATGTTGGTGTTTTTGGTGTTTGATGTCCGGGTGATACGCCCGCGCGAATCAAAGAAGACGATTACACAGATCAAAGACGGCTATCAATATAACACCTTTTCGTGAGTACCTTATCTCTCACACAATTTCAAAAGTACTTTCGGGAGGTGGAGGTGGGGTGGGGTGGGGATTGTCATCTCAGTATAATAATACTGCTTGGCCCAGCCGCTGGTTTGCCACGGCCCTCTAAAGAAGAGGCTTATATCATCTCCCCCTCATAGAATACCTCCACCTCTCTTCCTCTTAATCCCCCAGCGGTCAGTCGTAAACTGTTTTATATTATCCCCTTTGAATCTTTCTCAATGTTCTCAACGTCAATACTGACACCCTTTTTCTCGTGCCCCTCCCACCACAATCAGTTTATCTCTCATGTTTCCCCCCTATTCGTTCATTGAGTTTCTGTTGCAGTCTCATTCCACTATGCAAGTCACTTCTAAAAGAAAATATTCCAGGGTTTCCGTTGCTCCAAGGCTGCACATTCGACACTCTGTTCTCTCGCCTTTCCCAATTCTCATCTCAACTCCAGTGACTTTGATCTCACTTTGACAGCAATGTCCCCTTCAAAAGACCCTCAGAGGTACGCGTCAAAAGCTGCCGCATCTTTTTTTTAAGCCGTCCAACGAGCTTTTGGCCCTAACTCCAAGGGCAAAGGATACGATATGGAGGGATAAGTAATAGAATTGTGTTAATTTTAAAATTCCCACCTCTGATATTCATTAAATTCAAATTAAATATACACATATTATACATGAAAATAAAGGTTGAGATGTTTTGAAAACGAAACACATACACATCTGTAATCAACTCACAAAGTTGACAGCAGGAACCACTGGTTCCTGGAAGTCTGCTGCCGCATTCGTACCAGAATTGATAATACAATAATATTTCCTGAGAACAACTTGTGGCCAAATGTGCTTCACTTATCCAAGAACAAAGCTAGGCCATGAACATCATAGGGAACACAGCAACAGTGTTGCATGGGGTTAATTTTCAAAACTCACGGCATTGTTTACATTGTAAATTACTTTCGATTTCCGGTCAACGTCATAGAATGGAAAAAGCATTGACAAACAACGCTGACTAAAATCAAATAATGAGAAAGATCGTCTCAATACAGCATACTATTATTATATAGAGACTGCACTGTTGCCATATTCTTTGCAAGATATCATGACACCTGGTGGAATTTCTTAGAATTACGATTTTGTATTTTTATATGGAAATTCGTGGTATCGAGTGATTTGCGCATGTCCGTCGGACATGGAATCCATCTTCAATAAAAAATGCAAACAGTGTTGTACTTTTCCAAAATACAGTCCTGTCTCTGCACTCGAAAGTGTTTTGAATGCCTAGCTTTGTTCTTGGATAGAGAAGAACATTTGGTCACAAGATGTTCTCAGGAAATATTATTGTACTATCAGTTCTGGTACGAATACGCTATCAGACCTCCATGAACCAGTGGTGCCTGCTGTCAACTCTATGGGTTGATTACATGTGTGTTTCGTGTTCTATACATCTACAGATCATCCTTCATTTTGATGCATAATGTGTGTTTATTTAACCCTTTACCTAACGTAACGGCCAAAACCGGACAGCGCTATTCTAAAAAAATCGCCAATTAATTTTCATTATTTTTTTCATTTTTTTGTCTCAAAAACACAGGTTATGACCCCTCGTTGGAACGAGCTCGTTCCAATGAGTGTCATAACCTATGTTTTTGAGACAAAAAATGAAAAAAATTAGTTATTCAAGAATTATTTTTGCAAGTGTCGTCTGCTTTTCAGGTTAGGTAAAGGGTTAATAAAACAATAACATGATTTTGAAGGGCTTTACAGTGTATTAACGGCTCAACAGAAATGGTTAACAGCCCAAGAGTTTATTAGCGGCCCGCAACGAAGTCGAGGGCCGCTAATAAGCTCAAGGGCTGTTAACCATTTCTGTTGAGCCGTTGATAAACTGTTATGCCCGACAAAATCGTGTTATTTCTATTATTGCCACTTTCGTACATCGGGGACATTACAATTAAATTATATGGGAAATAAGATAAATAAATAAGTTTGACGTTTTAGAATTAAAAAAAAAACAGGGACACTATCGTCTGATTTGTTGACAAACAAACCGGGTTGCGTGACTATCGTCTGATCAGTGTACGGCGAAATTTGGGAAACTGGATGATGAAATATATCTTCGAAATGAGAACTTAAGGTACTGCAACATCCAGGGTCTGCACAAGAAAGTAAGCGAAATATCAACAATGATGGACGAAGGAGACTTCGATATAATGGGTCTAAGTGAGACGTGGATACGACGGGATGAGCGGGTTGATCAGATGAAGGGTTGCGTGTGGATAGGAGCTGGGCGAACTGAGGGTCAGAAACGGGGTGGGGGTGTTGGCCTCTACGCTAAAGAGGAATTACAGCCCTCATTGATTACAGATCTCACAGAAGCAAGGACTCAGATTCCAGTATCCAACGAAATAGTATGGGCAAAAATCAAGTTAGGAAGCAGGAGTGTTGCCGTTGGTGTTGTATACTTAGCAGTGGAGGGAAGTAAGCCTGAGTGGAATGATTCAATATATGCAACTCTTAGATCGAATATCACAGAGCTTGGAAGCAGAGGGTTCAGTAATGTCCTAATGGGGGACTTCAATGGGCACATCGGGGCTAAGGAGGAGGGCATACAGGGAGGTGATAGGAAAATTAACACGAATGGGAGGAAGATGTTGGACCTATCAAAAGAGCTTGGTTTAAAGATCCTGAACAGGGATGCGAAATGTAAGGGTAAATGGACCTGGGAGAGGAACGATAAGAAAACAATAATTGATTATATACTCACTGACATTAGCGTATGGAGGGAGGTTATAGATGTAGAAATAGATGACGAGGGAAAAAATGACTTGGGTAGTGATCACAACCTGATAACAGTTAAGATTATGGGCAAAAAGACGAATAGAGACAGAAATACCTTCAAGGAAGTTTGGGGACTAAAACAAGGAACCGACTGGAAGCAGTTTCGGGAAAAACTAAAACCAAATCTTGAATGTATACCTAGGGATGCAAATGTCCAGAGTATTTCAGATGGCATAGTAAATAGCCTAACAGAGGCAGGGAGGGATTGTATAGGAAGGGTGAGGGTCCCAACGAGAGAACTTGGATACAGGGTTAACGAGGGACTGAAAAAGGCTATAAAAGAAAGGAAGGTAAAATGCGCTGCTTACAGAAGAAGTAGGAAGCTTAAAGGGGTGGATAACAATGACACGAGACTAATGAAAGGAGAATATGAACTGGCACGGAGAAAGGTGAATGAGATAAAGAATAATAATAGGAAGGAGCACAATTGCAGTCTTGCCAGAACAATAAAGAAAACGGGGGGTTCGAGCTCAAACGTATTTTGGAACTGGATAAATAAACGGGGGAAAAGTAGTGTGCAGAGTATCAAAGTGGATGGGGAAAGTACAGAAGATAAAGGCCGTATCGCTTCAGAGTCAGTCAAGCACTGGGAAAAGATAAACGATAGGCGATGGGGCAGTGGGTCCCCACCAAAAAGAAATACACTGGTGGAGGAGAACCTATCCAATCGTGTATGTAGCGAAATAACGGCAGAAGAAGTGCGGAACGTGGTCTCGAAATTAAAAAATGGTAAAGCGGGAGGGACTGATGAAATTCCGAACGAATTCCTCAAAAATGGAGGGGAGGCACTTATTGAAGTCCTGACAAACCTTTTCAACCTGGCTCTGCGAAAGCAAGAGGTCCCCAGAGAGTGGAGGGAAAGTAAGGTGTCGTTCATACACAAAAAGGGGGATAAGGAAGTTCTAGATAACTATAGGGGGATATCAGTTAGTAGCAACATCGGAAAAGTATTCTGTAAGGTCATATACGGTAGACTAGAGGAAGTTATTGAAGAGACAGGTTTTTTAGGAGAAATTCAAAATGGTTTCAGGAAAGGACGAAGAGTCACTGATCACCTATTTACACTCACCCAACTGATAGAATAAACAAAGGCTGAAAGGAAAAAGGTGTTTCTGGCATTTCTAGATGCGAAAAAAGCATACGACCGAGTGTGGAGGGAAGGAATGTGGCGAAAGCTCGAGGGCATCGGACTGTGGGGTGACTTTGTGGGAATCATGAAAGCACTGTATACTGATGTGCAAAGCCAACTCAGTCTAGGGAGTATCACTACAAAACGAGTCCCTATGGATATAGGCCTCAAGCAGGGGTGTATCTTTTCACCGATTTTGTTTGCATTGTATGTTAAAGATTTAGGGGACGAACTAATTCAGAGTGCGGAGGGGGTAAATGTTGGAGACATAAAGATACCAGGCTTATTCTTTGCGGACGACATGGTGTTAATGTCTAGAACTGAACAGGGGCTAGAGAAACTGTTGGAAATTGTTGGTAGATATGGGAACACTTGGCGGCTCGAACTAAATGAAAATAAAAGCAAGGTAATACCCGTTGGACGCAAGGTAGATATGACGAAGAGATGGAGAGTGGGGGAGTTCTCAATCCCCGAAGGGGAAAGCAAACAAATCACTGTAGGAGAAACGGGAGAGTATGAGTATCTAGGGGTAAGCATAAATATAACGGGAAGAGGGGTGTACAGAAATTACTCAGCCAAACTGATTCTGAAGGGGAAAAGAATTCTGAACCAACTAAAACTTTTAGGGAAAAATAGTTTCAATAAGGTCTTTGTGGGGAAAACACTGTGGGAGAGGGTGGGTTTACCAAGTATAACGTATGGCACGGACGTGATTCCATTAAACCAAACCGTTATTAAGAAGTTGGAAAGTACTCAGAATGATGCCGGCAGATGGATAACAGGGTCGAGTAATGCTGCAGCTTTGGAAGCAGTAAGGGGGGAGCTTGGGTGGATGAAAATCAAGGACAGGGTAGATTTGGGAAAACTGTGTTACTTTAACTACTTGAGAAACCTGCCTGACAACCGGTGGTGCAAATTGATGCTCGATACCATTTGGAATTCTAATATAGAAACGGGGTGGTCAAAACATGTGAGGGAACTAATGGACAATTACTCTATAGAGGTCACAAACATAGAAGTAGGAATGAAAGAAGGCAAAAGGTTTGTCAAAGAGAGAGTCATGGAAGACTGCAATCGAAACTGGCGAGCAGGGGTTAGCGTGAAAAGATCACTGCAGGGGTTACAATATAAACAAAAGCCAGCTTTTGAGAAGTACCTAGATGGCACCTTTGGAGGGTCACTGCTGTTCAAACTGAGATCAAGATCACTGGAGCTTCGGGGAAAAATTGGGAGAGATGGGGAAAAGGGATGCCAAATGTGCCACTCTGGAGTAGTGGAGACCCTGGAACATTTTCTCTTGGAATGCCCACAGTATATACCTCATAGAATAAAATTTACTGGAAGAATAATGCAGAAGTGGGGTGAAGAAACAAAGAATAGATGGCTGAAGGGGGACACGAGGGAGAGGGTAGGAATGCTTATTGAAGAAATTGAAAAAGAGGAAGTGAGGGACACTATTAAGCAGTTTATATCTGAATGCTGGGAGGAGAGGAGGGGAAGAGGGGGTGGGGTGCAGGGGGAATGATGGCCTTCTCTTATGAGGACCGCGACAAATCAGCGGCTGGCCAAAGAGTTATTATTATTAGGCAAGGAGTTTATTCATCAAAGATGTCATGACTTACTTTGTGTGTATCGCTTCCTATATTTGATACATTATCTATCCGTGACACAAAGGGAAACACTTGAAACAAATGTGTTAATTGTGTTTACAAATTAAAAAAAATCCGAATTGAATTTCGATCCTAATGGAAATCTGGGGAAAATATTGTTGATCGGCTGAGAGATTTGACGTCATTGTCTATATTGAGACGTGTCGGGCTGTTATTGACGTATTGGGCTGTTATAGTCAACAACGGCCCAACACGTCACATGACTTGTACTTGTTGAGCATTACGAGGTTTCAACGCCCGACAAAACATCGTTAATGTGCTAGGAGCGCCAGCAAAAGTGGTAATAATATGAATTTAAGGAATATCAGCGGTGGGAATTTCAAAATAAATAAAATCCTATAACTTATATAGCACCTTAAGGACTATGTTACCCCAAATGTCAACCAAAATGCAGTGCCAAACACACAATAGAAACATTTCGGATGTTGATGTTTCATATCTGTTGGATCACGGCTATTTGATTAAAACTTTTTCTGTAACTGTTTTCATAACATGATTGTCTAATCGCATTTATAATTATATGGTGGTTCAGGAAAATTGTGGAGAAAATGATTGCCGGAGGTGAAAAAGTTTTTTGAAAAGGATTTATGGTACGGTAGTTAATCATTCATTTCTAGATGTACCAATACTAAATGATTAATTTACAGATTGCCTTCCATAATAAAACATCTTAATTAATCAGATGTTAATCAAATTCTCGAATCACAATCAAAACATTTTATATAAGGAAGACATTATTGGCAATCAACTGCTAAAATAAAGAGGTGAGCAATTCTAAATTTGGCTCATTTCAATAAATTGTAGTAACTAAACAATTATATATTAATAATTTTTCAAGTAACCTAGTGCATACGGTATGAAATCACTAAAAAAAACTAAGAAACTAAAGACAATTATAATGACAAAAAATGCCATGGAGATTTGGTCTATTTTATATTTTCTGGATTGCCGTTTTGTCTGATGGGCTGTTTGTCCATGGGTATTTTGTCCATGGGTATTTTATCTTTGCGTGTTTTCATATTCCTCTATACCTTTTTTTCCTGTACCATTGTTTCCTGTACCGTTTTTTCCTGTACCATTTCTTCAGGGCACCTGCGGTTCGGTTCTCCGGTTTACCACAAAAAACTGGAGCCTAACTGGAATATCGAAAAACCGCCCAGCTTTAGTTTCAGTGATTTCCGAAAGTCTGTTACTACATTTTGGCAAGAACTGTAAACGGGGGCAAATTATATCAAAACCATTAATGGCTGAAATTATTCTTTATATCCGACAATAAAGCTGGTAGATTGGATCGATTGAGCTGGAAACGTTTCGAAACTTAAAATTTGTTTTCATGGGAAACGGCAATTTTGTTATGTACATCTTCCCGAGGTGTCACTTTCACCGGGGCGTAAAGAAAACTGGAGATTTTGACACTAGACTTTCAAAATAATATATAAATTAACTGATGTTGATAGGACAGATGGGGTAAGGAGGACGGTGAAGAGAAAGAGGGGGCCAGAGGCACGCAAAACGAGAAGAGTTGCTGATGATATGGGAACTGGGAGAAGAAGATGAAAATTAGTTGTAGCGCGAAGTAGCATTGTACATGGGATAGACAATTTGTGTTGTGGTCCTGATAATTCTAATCGAACAGTCTTGTGCCTTCCTGGGGCAAAGGTGGAGGATCTGAGGGACCGGGTAGATGGTATTGTGGAAGTGTCAGGATCAGATCCGGTAGTGGTGATCCATGTGGGGACCAACAGTATCAGGGAGCGAAGATCAGTAAGTTTGGTGGAGTCGTACAGAGGTTTAGTAAGCAAACTGCTCAGTAGGAATGCAAAACTAGTTGTATCCTGGGCCCTTCCTGTCCTAGGGGGTGGGGACGAACGGAACTCAAGGATTTTGGCGCAGAATGAGGAGTTGGAAAACTACTGTGTTGACCATTGGGACACGTTTCGAGGCAACGCGAGCGTGTACGGGCGTTACGGGCTGCATCTTAGCATGATGGGGACGCGGGTATTAGGGATACAATTCTACGGGTAGCGGAGCCTTTTCTGGAGAGGAGTGGGATGGGGGGCCAGAGGCAAGTACAGCAAGAGTGGACACAGATGGGGTGAACAAGAGCGAGAGGGACGGAATGAGTATACCAAGGCTAGCATCAGAAAGCAATGGGATCAGAAGGTGGAAATGGGCTTATAGCAACACCCAGGGTCTCCACCGGAAAGTAAGTGAAATTGCTGCATTGTTCGAGGCAGAGGACTTTGATGTCATGGGCTTAAGCGAGACGTGGTTAAGAAGCGAGGAATGGGTAGACCAAATAAGGGGGTGCGCGTGGATAGGTGTGGGACGAACGGAAGGCCAGAAAGGGGTGGGGGGTAGCCATGTACCTTAAAGAGTATGCAAAACCTGCAAGATATCAGCACCTCACGAGAGTATCGAAAGAAATTGGATGGGTTAAGATTAGTCTAAAAAACAAAAGTATTGCCCTTATTGATTGTGTACTGTGCGGTTGGGGGAAGCAAACCCGAGTGAAATGACTCGATATACTCAACACTAAGGTCCAATATCACAGAACTAGAAAACAGGGGGCTAGGTATAATTTTGATGGGTGACTTTAATGGACACATAGGTGATAAGGAAGAAGGCATAGAGGGCGGGGATAAGAAGGTCAACAGAAATGGAAAGAAGCTGTTGAACTTCCCAAATGAGCTCGGTCTGAAGCTTCTGAGCAGGGACGCGAGGTATAATGGGAAATTGACCTGGGAGAGGAACGACCGAAAATCAATAATCGACTATATTCTCACATATATTAATTTATGGAGGGAGGTGATAGGGGGTAGAAGTGGATGTAATCGTAGCGACGAAGGGTAGCAGTTGGGGACTTCCGGGGCTATTCTTTGTAGACGATATGGTGCTAGTGAAAGAAAGCGAAGAGGGGCTAGCGAAAATGCTGGGAATTGTTGGAAACAAATGGAGACTCGAACTAAAAGAAAGCAAATTTGGGAAATGGAGGGTTTGACAAGTATAACATATGGTACGGATGTGGTACCCCACAAACGGCTGTAAAAAGCTTGGAAACCCTACAGAACGATGCAGACCGATGAATAAGGGGGGTTCTCACTTTGCCAGCAGGTATTGTTTTCCTAAAAAAGGTGATAACAGGTTAAACAATAGGGATAAATAGTATAGTCTGTTCTATAAATTGGTGTGAATTTGAGAAACAGAATACCAACCAACATATTGTGCAAACATTCTTTAATCATTGATTGTTTTATAGTGTTATCTTAAACATTACATATACATATACCATTTTACATCCATTGAAAATAATTGTACATCCACACAGAAAATAAATTTAATAGTTTGAAAAAGTCACAATTTTTAATAAAATCACACAAATATGGATGCCATTAGAACCGGTTCTATCACAATTTTTCACAACCCAACAAGGTGTGCTACAGAGTTGCCATATTCATATAATGTTTTGCTACCATCCAACAGCTGCCTTTTTTCATTGTCCAACATATGGTCAATGCGTCGATATTTCTTTTTGCGTGGCCTTAAGCTACCACCATTCTGAAGCTGTAGAATAGTGGCTTCGTTGAAGCCTTGTTCGTCTTTGATTATGTTTATGAATTTATAAATATTTGGATGACAAGCTCCAAGTTTGGATAGCTTGTTGTGCCATCCTTCAACATGATTTGTGGTCCTTGGACCTGTCGTTTCAAAATGGTTCCACATTAAGCTGTCACCACCTTCTACCCATTGTTCCGTCACATAATCCGCAAAACTACGGACTCCTGGAATATCCATATCCACATTCTCAATTGCGTACCACCAGTAGTCTGATATGTCACCAGGTCGCAAAAGAGGAAGTGCTGAAGCCCGTTTCACGAACATTTTTACATTTTGGTCATTGTTAAACACCACTTGAAGACCAAACCGTTGTGCATTTTTCCAAATTGCCTGTCGATAATGAAACATGCAGCCTTTAATGTTGGTCTGAAACACATTTCTGGCTGCATTTTGTGCTGCTGTCTCGAAGTCAGTCATGATAGTAGATGGTGACAATTCACTGTTTAAGTGCTGTGCTTTCTCTTTCACTATCTCAAAAAACTGTTGATAAGTTGTCTGTTTTTTATTTGGCAATAGGCCATACACAAGGGGGAACATTTTTCCCTCCACAAACGAATGAATGGTATAAATTTGATAAAAGAGTGTTGGGCACATACTGAAAGTTCCATCACAGTAGTAAGTATCCGCCGAAGCAAGCATTCGAATATTTTCATCCGTAGCAAACACTAAAAATGAATTCCCGGGTGCGGCGTGTAGTAAAAAGTTGTGTCCCGTGATTGTCTCTTTATAAGTAGTTGGCAGATCGATCTGTTGTCTGACTTTTGGCACTTGTGGAAGAGTTTTAGATCGAGCCCTGTATAAACTTGAATGTACTGAATACAAGGTTGGAACACACTTAACTACTTCAGGAACATCATTTGCTCGTAAACAGTTCAATTCTTCTTTGTAAATGGCTGGGATAGTTCTATGGTCATGCTTGATTTTTTCTCTTATTTCACATAAAAAAGTGTCCACAACAATTTTCACATTATCAGGCTGATGGTTGTGTTGGATTCCGAAAGTAGTTATTAAATTGTCCTTTGTATTGACAGTAGCTGGGCATCCAGCTTTACAGCATTTCCACTGTACTGTTTCTCGTCTTCTTGTTTTTATGCGGAACTTAAAACCATCATAAATCAAACTTTGTCCACCTCTGGCATTGGGAATAAACCTGACATTCACTTGTGCATTAGCCATTTTGATATAGAAAACTCTGAATTGCCATCGTATATATACTGTTAACTGTAAAAATTGTTTTGTTTATACCTTTGAAGTGAGAACACTATTTACCATATTGTTTACTCTAGTGATTGGCTACTCATTAATTGATGACCAGTAATCATTGCTAACATGCTTGTTTTGACGAACTTTGCTGGTAAACTAAGAATCATAAACTGTGACTAGTCAACACTAATTACTGGTACTGACTATACTGAAGGTGTGAATTAGGTGTGCTGGCAAAGTGAGATTAAATCATGAATAACGGGGTCGAGTTATTATCACAAAGGCAAAATGCACATGTATTTTTGTTACAAACCGAATTGCCCTGAAAGCCCTTTGTGATAATTATCTCTCATTTAGTTTTAAGACTTAAAGGTGAAATCAGCAACATTATATGTAGCTTATTCGTTCTGTCCCGAAGAACAATAATTTTAGTTTACTCTGAAAGTGGATAATAACTTATAAACTGTGCTAATCATATGTGAATAGGTAATACAGTTCAGTGCTATGCCATTTTGAAAAGCTGTGAATAACACCTCCAGACTGAACATGTTTAAATACGCTTTGGCGGTTTTTACCCTGGGTTACCCCTACGTCTAGGTCCGAGATCTCCAATGAGTAGTTCTCTATTACTCCCCAACTTGGACCATCCATCCTGTCTTGGTATATGAGTTGAAAATACCCTGGAACATTATTTTACACCATAGGTTGTCGGGGAGATTTGCCAAATAATTAAGATAACCGAGTTTCAATAAGTTTATCCTGTCCTTGGTCGATCCTCATCCACCCAAGCTCACCCCGATTGCTTCTAGTGCTGCGACATAATATGACCCGCTCGTAGTCATCTGGTTTCCTCAGGCCGTTTTGAACATCTGCTGAGCGAATGGGGAATTTAACTCGCTGCAGTAGGTGACCGGGAAAGGAACATAGTTGCCAACATGTGAACCCTGCAGAACAAAAAGGCGAGCGTTATCTTCCAGACAGCATTTATTTCATCCAAACTCTAACAAGCATTTACGTGAAGTCAAAATTATACATTGAAATATTGTTACAAGTGGTATATAGTTTCATATAATATATTATTCGCTTCAATATCTTATTTTGGAGAAGTAAAACATTCAAATAGTTAACGCAATCCAATAACCTCAATTGTGACCAATATTGGATCAATATATTTATATCTGGAACCTAATTTCTTTTCCCCTGGGTATACCTCAAGTTACTGCTACTCAATCAGCCGAGTTGGCAGATTGAACAGAGGTAACTCCGGTACACACAGCGAAATAGATTTAAAATAATGTTGGACATACTAGGAAATGCGGCTTATAAATTCAATATAATTGTAACTAATAAGTCTGGAGTAAATTTTATTCAACTGGCTAAAAAAAAACATATTTACATGAGGAGTGTGATCCACCAACTGGGGGTAAATATAAACATCCGTTTCAAAAACACAGCTCTTCGGCCCCCAATGGAGCGGGCTCAATAAGCTCACTCCGGTGGAGGGTCGCGTGCCACGTTTCTGAGTCCAGAATTGTAAAGGAAGTAAAGTTTGATTACGTGGAGTATTTGTTAATAGGACCACCCAATCTTGGCCATCGCGTGAGGCAGGGACAGGGACCACCGGAAGACGACGTGTAAGAATATTGAGACTACAGGCTAGTCAGCTTGAATACATGGTTCGTTTACTACACAGGAATAACATAAGTAATTTCATTCGAATCGTTTCGCAGAAGATTATATGTACAAACCGTGAATACAGTCCGAGTGGCGCCGAGCTGCAATGAGAGTTGAGTGGTGGTGAGGTCTATAATCGTTCCATTTCCACCTCAGTCTCCACAGACTCTTCCACGTTCGACAACACCGGCTGGGAAACTGGCATTTGGATGGGGCTGTCTGTGGGAGTGGGGGGGGGGGGGGTGGTGGCCGCCTCTGGCTCTTTCTTTTCCTCACCGTTCTCTTTCTTCATCTCCGAGAATGCCTCCAAGCGTCGGTAATCCCTCCGCTTGGTGGCTTTTCTTTCTTCTCTTTCTCTTTTCAGGGCCTCCTGACCTTCTCGGGTGAGGACCAGTGTTAGAGGGGATCCTCTCACCAAAGGTACTACGTCTCCCCGAGGAGGGTGGTGTTTTGGTGCTTTCTACTGCTTCTACTTTAAATTCCAGATTCAGATGGACGCTCTCGCCTATTTCCTGGATAGTCCAGGAGATGGGACAAGAGACGACCAGAGCTGAGATGGCTTTCTTAAGACGAGCTGGTAATTCCAGGTTTTCCATAGTTTCAATCAGGTGTTCACACTCTGAGGTCAGAAGTGTGACGTGCACGCCTTTAATCTATTAGTAAAACCATGACACGTACGACACAATTTATCCCGATGCGTATCCAATTACTACTTGATTTGACAGCAGACGCAGGTGACAAGGTGTGAAAAGTTCAATATCCCCAGAGCGTTGTCACAAATGTTCAAATAGCGAAATGTTGGTGTTTTTGGTGTTTGATGTCCGCGTGATACGCCCGCACGCATCCAAGAAGACGATTACACAGATCAAAGACGGCTATCAATATAACACCTTTTCGTGAGTACCTTATCTCTCACACAATTTCAAAAGTACTTTCGGGAGGTGGAGGTGGGGTGGGGATTGTCATCTCAGTATAATAATACTGCTTGGGCCAACCGCTGGTTTGCCACGTCCCTCTAAAGAAGAGGCTTATATCATCTCCGCACCCCTCACAGAATACCTCCATCTCTCTTCCTCCTAATCCCCCAGCGGTCAGTCGTAAACTGTTTTATATTATCCCTTTTCAATCTTTCTCAATGTCCTCAACTTCAATACTGACACCCTTTTTCTCGTGCCCCCCACCCCCACCTCAATCAGTTTATCTCTCATGTTTTCCCCCCTATTCGTTCATTGAGTTTCTCTTGGAGTCTCATTCCACTATGCAAGTCACTTCTAAAAGAAAATATTCCAGGGTTTCCGTTGCTCCAAGGCTGCACATTCGACACTCTTTTCCCTCGCCTTTCCCAATTCTCTTCTCAACTCCAGTGACTTTGATCTCACTTTGACAACAATGTCCCCATCAAAAGACCCTCAGAGGTACTCGTCAAAAGCTGCCGCATCTTTTTTTTTAAGCCGTCCAACGAGCTTTTGGCCGTAACTCCAAGGACAAAGGGTAGGATATGGAGGGATAAGTAATATAAGTAATAGAATTGTGTTAATTTTAAAATTCCCACCTCTGATATTCCTTCAATTCAAATTAAATATACACATATTATACATCAAAATACAGGTTGAGGTGTTTTGAACACGTAACACATCTGTAATCAACTCACAAAGTTAACAGCAGGAATCACTGGTTCCTGGAAGCCTGCTGCCGTATTCGTACCAGAATTGATAATACAATAATATTTCCTGAGAACAACTTGTGGCCAAATGTGCTTCACTTATCCAAGAACAAAGCTAGACCATGAACATCATAGGGAACACAGCAACAGTGTTGCATGGGGTTAATTTTCAAAACTCACGGCATTGTTTACATTGTAAATTACTTTCGATTTCCGGTCAACGTCATAGGATAGAAAAAGCATCGACAAACAACGCTGACTAAAATCAAATAATGAGAAAGATCGTCTCAAAACAGCATACTATTATCATATAGAGACTGCACTGTTGCCATATTCTTTGCAAGATATCATGACACCTGTTGGAATTTCTTAGAATTACGATTTTGTATTTTTATATGGAAATTCGTGGTATTGAGTGATTTGCGCATGTCCGTCGAACATGGAATCCATCTTCAATAAAAAATGCAAACAGTGTTGTACTTTTCCCAAATGCAGCCCTATCGCTGCATCCTAAAGTGTTTTGAATGCCTAGCTTTGTTCTTGGATAGAGAAGAACATTTGGCCACAAGATGTTCTCAGGAAATATTATTGTACTATCGGTTCTGGTACGAATACGCTATCAGACTTCCATGAACCAGTGGTGCCTGCTGTCAACTCTACGGGTTGATTACATGTGTGTTTCGTATTCTATACATCTACAGATCATCCTTCATTTTGATGCATAATGTGTGTTTATTTAACCCTTTACCTAACGTAACGGCCAAAACCGGCCAGCGCTATTCTAAAAAAATCGCCAATTAATTTTCATTATTTTTTTCATTTTTTTGTCTCAAAAACATAGGTTATGACCCCTCGTTGGAACGAGCTCATCGAGCTCGTTCCAACGAGGGGTCATAACCTATGTTTTTGAGACAAAAAATGAAAAAAATTAGTTATTCAAGAATTATTTTTGCAAGTGTCGTCTGCTTTTCAGGTTAGGTAAAGGGTTAATATAACAATAACATGATTTCGAAGGGCTTTACAGTGTATTAACGGCTGAACAGAAATGGTTAACAGCCCAAGAGTTTATTAGCGGCCCGCGACGAAGTCGAGGGCCGCTAATAAGCTCAAGGGTTGTTAACCATTTCTGTTGAGCCGTTGATAAACTGTAATGCCCGACAAAATCGTGTTGTTTCTATTATTGCCACTTTCGTACATCGGGGACATTACAATTAAATTATATGGGAAATAAGATAAATAAATAAGTTTGACTTTTTAGAATTAAAAAAAAACAGGGATACTATCGTCTGATTTGTTGACAAACAAACCGGGTTGCATGACTATCGTCTGATCAGTGTACGGCGAAATTTGGGAAGCTGGATGATGAAATATATCTTCGAAATGCAAACTTAAGGCAAGGAGTTTATTCATCAAAGATTTCATGACTTACTTTGTGTGTATCGCTTCCTATATTTGATACATTATCTAAGGTGACACAAAGGGAAACACTTGAAACAAATGTGTTAATTGCGTTTACAAATTAAAAAAAAAATCCGAATTGAATTTCGATCCTAATGGAAATCTGGGAAAAATATTGTGAGTAGGAATATATTGCGGATTTACGACCACTTTGTACATGTACGTGTACAACATACGTACACGATGCGTTTACCAACGTGGAATTCAGTGTTAAATCGCATGCATGTTCACAAAAATGTACAGTGGTCTTGAATCCCCCCATGTTTTTTTGTGACTCCTAGATCGCACTTTTAACGTTCAAATACAGATCAGACCATCGATCCATCGTTGGTGAACGCGAGCAAAAAATTCTGGCTATCATCAAAAAAATGGTCTGCGGATTCTAGACCAGTGGTCCAGAACCCGCAATTGTTTTGAGGCGGTGGGTTTTTCCCATTTATGACGTCATTAGGGGAATTCCCCACTATGGGAATTCCCAAACTCAACTAATCGACCGATCGGATCGCTCGATTCTCCGTCAATCGACAGATCGGATCGCTCGATTCTCGTAAACTCGATCTGAATGAAGAGTGTTGTCG
This sequence comes from Pictodentalium vernedei, assembly GCA_031216915.1. Taxonomy (NCBI): domain Eukaryota; kingdom Metazoa; phylum Mollusca; class Scaphopoda; order Dentaliida; family Dentaliidae; genus Pictodentalium; species Pictodentalium vernedei. Next base: position 113,030,831 of record CM062292.1, on the reverse strand, counting down.
GTGTGTTAGAAATTCGCGAGCCCGCCGTCACGTTTTTGATTGATATATATACAGGGGAGAAAAAAAATATAAAGAAATAGTTATTTAAAAAAAATAAATATATCAAATCGAATAGATAATAAAAACGTAAATCGTGAGCAATTCTCAGGATATTAGAGGGAGGTTTCTTTTAAAAATGCTGATGAGAGCCTACGCATTCTGCGTGAACGAACAACTAGGTCGTCTCTTGTTAGAACGATGCGTCGGATGTCGGGATCGCCTAGACTTCGATCACGAGAATCATTCGTGTCTGTGGATGGAAAGGGAAGATATGGTCGTCAAGTATTTCGAACCGGCGTTCGAACGCGTTCAAATCAATGAAGTGATCGCGTTTTGAAAGAGATTACTCTACTGTAAGAATCGAAGCAAGCCCACAGATTCGGAAGAACAGAAATTGGCGCGTAAAAGTCTGACTTTACGAGATAAGGGATGCATCTTGAAATTATTGTTCAACGAAGCATACGTCTAAGTTTTCTCGTTGATATAAAATAAGGGAGAATAGAAAATAAAAATAAATACACACATAAATTTTTTATCTAATATTAGAAAGAAAAAAAATACAAAAATGAGAACCAGAAATAAATTGTATCCGACGTTAGATGACGACGAGGACGAGAAGCCGAACGGCGTTTTGCCTACGGCGCCGTCGCTAGAAGAAAGAGAAAAAGGAGAGAGGTATCGCATCGACCAAATCAATAGAATCCAAGAGTATCTAATTCGAGAGAGAGATTCTCGTCATTCCCTCAAGAAGAAGTATTCGCGTTTTGTGACAGTCGTCAACGCGATCGACACGACACTCATCACGATTTCTCTGGGTTTACACGCGGCCGGCATCGGATTTTTGTCGACCGCGGTCGGCATTCGGATCGTGTTGACCGTAGAAGGAGTGGCTCTCGCCGCCGGATTGTTTAGCATGCTCGGAAACTTTTTGAGTAGGAAATTATATCTGAAGGCGAGGAAACACGACAAGATTCGCGTCTTGGCCGACTCCAAGATCGACACGATATCCGAAATGATCTCTATGGCGTTGAAAGACGGTAGGATATTGGACGGAGAATACTTCGCGATATTGAGCGAGAAAACAAAATACGATGCCATGAAAGAAGCCGTGAGAATCAAGATTCGTCAGATCATCAAGGAAGAGATGAAGGATTCTCTCGTGGAAAAGGGGAGGAAAGAGGCCAGGGAGGAATTCAGTAAGATGATAGAACTCAAGAGCAGCGATTGAAAAAAAAATATATATATATAATAAGAACAGAACTTTAAAAAAAAAAATATTAAATTTATATATAAAATAAAAAACGAAATTAATTTAAATAACTCTTAAAAAAATGTATTGCGTAAAGTGTAAGAGAGTTACCGAGACGAGTAATTCTCGAGAAGTGCGAACTAAAAACGATAGACGGATGCTTCGCGGAATTTGCGACGTGTGTGGTTCTGTCAAGACGCGATTCATCAAAAAAAAGAACGCGAGCAAAGGTAAAGGCATCGTGAATAAAATGATCAACAATCTACCTTTCGAAATGCATCTGCCCGGTCACAGTTTCACGGGACCCGGAACGAAATTGAACAAGAGACTCAACGCCGATCTGACACCCAAATCTTGGAGCAAACCTGTGAATAGGGTGGACGCGGCCACGTATGATCACGATCTGTGCTATGCCGGACATCCAAGACTCACAACGACGTCTGCGACAAAAACATGTTGGGGAGATTGAGAGGCATATCGAATCCGACCAGGAGAGAGAAGATGGAACGTTCGCTGGTCGGCAATCTGATCGGTGTGAAACGTCGATTCGGATGGGGCGTTCAAAAAAAAAAAGCGCATCTGAAAAGAAGAAGAAACAATTATTGACGAGCGAATTGGCTGAGGAGTTACACAAACCCATAGTGCGTAAATTTCGAAAGAGAAGGGTGTTCGTGAAGGGTCTGGATAATATTTGGTCTGCCGACTTGGTCGACATGAGATCGTTTTCGAGGTGGAACGAGGGCATCAAATATCTATTGATGGTCATCGACGTTTTTTCCAAATACGGTTGGATCAGAGCTTTGAAGAATAAATCGGGACCTTACGTCGCCGAGGCTCTGAAGAGCGTGTTCAACTCGTCTTCTCGAAAACCGAGTAAATTGTGGGTGGATAAGGGAAAGGAATTCTACAACAAGCACGTTCGTCGATTGGTAGACCTCTACTCGATCGAAAATGAAGAGAAAGCCAGCATGGTGGAACGTTGGAATCGAATGATGAAGGAAAAGATGCACAGATACTTCTCGGCGAATTCGACCAAGAAATACATATATGCTCTGGACGGTCTGGTCAAAGATTACAACAACACCCGACACAGATCGATCAAGATGACTCCCGCGGAAGCTAGCGATCCTCGAAACGAAAAACGGGTCTACGCGAATCTATATCCTGAGAGATCTAAGATCAGGAAGAAGTCTAGAGCGCCAAAATTTGCGGTTGGTGATCGAGTGATTATCTACGCTTATAAGAAGCACTTCGAAAAGGGTTATACTCCTCGATGGACCTCGGAAATCTTCATGATCATCAAAATATTTCACACCGATCTGGTGACTTACGAAATCGAAGCTTTGGATGGAGAAGAGATCATTGGAAAATTTTACGAACAACAATTACAGAAGACGAAGTTTTGATGAAGAAGACAACATTTTTTTTTATTTACTCTCTTTGACATTTTCTTGTTTACACACATATATATAAGAGAGAAAAAATAATTAAAAACTATTTTTAGATAAAGAAAGCAAGTTAATTAATAAACAAAAAAACTAAAAAAATCCTTTAAAATGACAAATATACTAGATATAGCACAAAGCATAGTGAAAGATGAAAGTATTCAAGAATATGAGGTTCACGAATATGAACCAGTAACCGGAACGAGTTTGAACAATGCGGGAGAGATAAGAATCAACGTTGAAACTCAAGATCTATTCGTACATCCTAGCGAGAGTTACATAGTGGTGCAGGGATGTCTCACCAAGGAAGATGGGAGTGACTACGCCGACGACGACATGGTTACTCTAGCCAATAATGGCATCATGCATCTATTCAGTGACATAAAATACATGCTATCTGGACAAGAGATAGAATCTGTTTTTCATCCCGGTCAGGCCACCACGATGTTCGGACTCTTGACGTATCCTGATGATTTTTCGAAATCCAGAGGACTTAATCAGTTGTGGGTGAAAGACACCGTAGGCCCTGCTAGCGCAGGCGCCGCCGCGATATTCGACTACGTCGTCAAGACGTCCAGACCTAAAGGAACGTTTTCGTTCAGGATACCTTTGAAACACATCTTCGGATTTGCGGACGATTACAACAAGATCATGTACGGATTCAAACACAATCTGACGTTGATTCGAAAAGGAAACGACGACGCAATAGTGAGACTCACTGCGACCGATGCGGGTAAGATAACTCTACACAAGATATCGTGGTTCGTTCCGCACGTGGAGCCTTCGATCGTGGAGAAAGCGCGTCTCTGCAAGATCATAGAATCCAAGAGTAAATTACCCGTGGGATTTAGAATGAGACAGTGCGACACGGCAAGCATTCCTCCCTCCACGAATCACTTCGATTGGAGATTGACAGTGAAATCTGCTTCCGAGAGACCGCGTTTCATCATGGTTGCGTTTCAGACCGATAGGGACGGGTCTGAGGAAAAGAATGCATCGCTGTTCGATCACTGCAGTTTGCGAAACATGCAAGTGTTTCTGAACGCCACGAGATATCCAGCAATCGATTACAATGCATCGTTTGACAAGAATGATTTCTGCAGACTGTACGGAGATGCTGCTGATTTTAGAAAGAAGTATCACGGTCTAGATGAATTGATGAGCAACCCCAACATGTCTCCCGGTGAATACAAGTCGATGTATCCCATGTTCATATTCGACATCAGTAAACAGAGTGAACGACTCAAGAGTAGTGTCTTAGACATTCAGATCAAGATGCAATTCGATAGGAACGTTCCAAGAAAAACCGAAGCCTTCGCCCTGGTCCTGTCGGACAGAGAATTACAATTCGAATCGGATGGAAATAAGATGTCGATCATTCGATGAGAGACGAGTGTGTGAAAAAAATAAAAAACAAAAAAAATAAAAAGTAATGAGTCATTATTAAAAACAAAAAATAAAAAAATAAATTCGTTTTTAATGATATTTTTTTAACAAAAAAAAAAAAGTTTCATCCGAGAAAAAATCGTCTTTTTTCAACATTCTCGACGTACAAATTGTTACAATTCCTAAGTAGTCACGTAGAAAACGAAATACACATTCCATTTTCGCGTTTGAAAAAAAAGAAGATATTTACGATTACGTTCTGAATTATTTAAAAGATCGCGTGCTATTCACTCAAGAGAAACAAAAAGAATATTTCGTGATGAAGATATTAAAACTCGAAGAGATATTAGATTGTTCGATCCTGTGCAATCGTCTCTCCGTTTCCGTCAGATGTTCCATCCTGTGTTGCAAGCCAAAAAACAAAAAAAAAGATGTGGAAAAATGGTTAGGTAAACAGCGGGATAGACGGTTGGAAATGAAAAGAATGAGACGCGTTCCACCATCACCACTACCTTCTGAAGAGAATGGTAATGATGCGAGTGTTACCAAGAGATGCACATCATTCGTTCATAATTATGATTCGGATCAACAAAAGTGTTGTTATAAACGTATCATATCACAAAGAAAAAGAAAAAGAAGAATCGACGCTGAAAATTGAGAAAAAAGGAAACGTTATTATAATATATGGTGATAGTGAAGAAGAAGAAAAACAAAAAAAAAAGTAATGAGATCATCTTTAGATCTCATTTTTTTTGTTTTTTTGTTTTTTTTTGTTTTTAATAATCACACATTAATTTTTTTTTTTAATTCATTATTTTCCACGCGTTCACTATTTGTTCAAAGGATCTAGTTTGATCAGTAGACTCACCACGGAAGTGGTGGCTTCGGGATTATTGGTTTTCATAACGAAATTAATCCTGTCTCCAGCCTTCACTTTGAGAGGCGTGCCGAACGTGCTAACATTCGCGTGTTGATTCTCAGTCTTTTCGACGCTGTATCTCTTATCGCTCTCTACACCATTCACCATGAGATTGACGACCGCTCTGTTATTCAAATCCGAGGAAGCCAGACTCATTCAAAGGATTTCACCTCCCAACGGCATGGGATATCCCACCTGACCATGTTTCGATCTGCTACCTCCATTTCCGAAAGACCACTCAGCTTTTCCCTCATCTAAGGTGCCGGCCTCTTCGGCCCACACAGTGATCAATTGTCTAGCATATTTGCCTTTCTCCACCACCGAAATCAGGGTGCAGGCATCCGTCATGTTCACGGGATCTGGTAGATTCGTGAGCGCGTATCCACCCATGTCTAGTTTACCTTCCATGATGTCACCCTTTCTCCAGACCAAGTTGTCGTCCACGTATTTTCTGCTGACCGCGCTGGAATCGAATTTGGGATCGTGACTGAGTCCAAATAAATTCTTACTGTTCATGTCGATGCCACCCTCCATGGTTCCGCCAGATTGTTTGTTCAGGTAGAGATCGTCCACTTGCAATTCTAGGTATTCTTGTGATTGTATCACGGCAGAATCTACATAGCCCTTGTTGACCGCAGTTGAGTCCGCATCCGTGTTGTCGATCTTTGACAGATTCAATATCTTGTTGAATCCCGCATTCAGATCCGATTTCATTTCTCGTCTGTCAGACTTTCTCTGTTCCAGATCTATGTAGTGTTTTGTCGCCACGTCCTTGGGATTCGTGGGAGTGGCCACGTTCGTTATCTTGTTAGAATTAGCATTCAATTCCAAGTGCATCGTTTTCGTAATGTATCTATTTATCAGGTGTTAGCTGAATCTTGCGTGAGAGTCGTCCGCGTATTTCTTGGTCGTGGCATCGGTGGGATCTACGGGATTCGCGACGTTCACCAAACATTTGGATTTCAGATCCAGATCGTCGGTGATGGTTTTATCCACGTAATTATCTAGCAGGATTCATTCGAAATCGGCGTTCCCCCTGTCGATGTATTTTTTAGTCGCAGCATCTGCGAGATCTATCAGCTCGGGAAGATTGTAGAGCTTCTTATTGTTCATGTTCAAAGGTTCTTCTCGAGGTTCGTATCTCCGAACGTAATGTTCGTCCAAGTTGGCAACGTCGTAACCATCGTCGCATTCGAACGTCTTCCTCTTCTTTCTCGGGTTGACTTTTTCGTCGTCACTTCTACCAAATTTATCGACTGGCATGTTGTTATGAGATTTTTTTTGTTTTTTAGAAAAATATGTTCAAACGCAGTTTATTAAAAATGAACTATGTTATTTTATTTTTCGTTTTTATGCGATTAAAATTTTTTAAAATATTTTTTATCTTTATATATACTATAAAAAAAAATCTCTCTCTAATGTAAATCATTGAGAATGTCTTGAAATCGATCTCCTTCACACCATCTCTTGAGAACGTAGAGACACAGGTGACCGCAAAACACTTGATGTGGTGATTGCACTTGTTCCGTGTTGTAACGAACCATCGATTTGTTGAAATAGTTCTTTATTTCTGTTGGTGGCGAGATTCCGTAGCTGTCGAAATAATAATTTTTCTTCTTCCCATTCTTCATCCACGCCACCCAGTGAGTGCCTTCACCCGATGAATCGTCTAGATTTAAAATTCCGCATTCCGATTGTCGAGGTCTTCTCTTCGGCAAGGCATCTCTGGAAAACACTCCTAGAAAATCTTTGATTTTCAAATCTTTTGCCGCATTCAACAGATCGATGTTGGATAGGGGTTCGTTAGGTAAGACGACACCTTCTACAGATATCTTTATTTTCTTATTCATAAATGCGTATATATTTTTTTTTATTTATTTTATTATAATTTACTAAAAATGACGTTATTTTTTTTTTTCTATTTTTTTCTTTTTCTTTTTAAACTAACTTTCTCGATGTCACTATCGATTTCTATAATTTTGTGTTCATCTAATTCTTCTTGATTTTCTGGAATCCTATCATCCACAATCATATCTGGAATCTTATCATCCACAATCGTATCTAGAATCCAATCATCCCCATTCATATCGTCTAAAATTAGATCCAAAGTCCAATGTCCGAGTGCCAAAGTGCTTATTTTATCGTCTAACACGAATCTCTTATCGTCGTCGGCCATCAGCGAAATCTTGTTGACTATTTCGGTATACAAGTCGTGATTTTCGCTTCGAATCGATTTCATAGTCTTATACACCGGACCACTTCCTAACAGACAATCTTTATACTCTTGGAAAGAGATGTTTTTCTTCACCATGCACGCTTTAACTCCTTTGCACTTCTTGATCTCTTCATCATCTTCTAGACGATAAGCATACAGTTTGGGTCTCAAGCCCACAAATTTGACGATCTGTTTACCACCGCTCTCGTCCTTAAATTTACCCAACACCTTCTTGTTGTCGTTCAAGTGAATGATGGACGGGTGATCGATGGGATAATTGCTCGTGTCAAACCACTTGGCCACATCCAGAGAAATATCTCGGTAGACGTCTTTCGTCTCTATCTCGTAAACTAAACTGTCCGTCTCGGTGAACAGTAGTTTGGCTTTATCACCAAATTTTTGTTTGACGTAATCGTAATGAAACTCGTACATCAATCGCTTGCTGATATCTAAGATGATCGGTCCGAGATAATACGGTTTGTTGAACTTCAGTTGCGTCTTTTGCATGTGAACGGCCACTAGATTTTCGTCGAATATGGTTCGGTGTTTGTAATTGAGTTTCGGCACTAATTTTTTAGCTCTTTTCTCAGACGTGACGAGTCGAACGTCAGTTCTCTTCCTGATGTTTTCCATCAATTTACCGTACACGCAGTTGTTCATGAGTTTGAAGAAATCTTTTTCGAAATCGTTCTCGGCTCGAGTTCTGAGATTCGTGTTGAGATCAATGTATTTTTTCATCCAAGGCTCTTCGTCGAATCGAATGATGCGATGTATGTTGACTAATTTCATCCTGTAATTGACGTACTGTTTCAAATTCTCACTGTAGACGACATAGTTACGTTTGTTAAATAAATTGGGAATGAGTTTTTCCTTGTCTCCTTCGTTCGGTTCCATTTGTTTGGGAGCCAGCGGATAATCGTTGTGTGGATCGTGTAATTCTTCTGGATAGTTCAAATCGACTTCTAAAATGCAAGGATAGTCTCTCCATTTTTGCATCTCTTCCGGTTCCGTTACCCATTTGAAATTTCCAATCGGTAAAGGATGACTCATAGCCCAACCGTACAGATTATTGGAATCCCAATACTGTATGTATTTAGTCGACCGTTTCGAATCGAAACCTTCTTTCATGTAGGGATTGTTAGCCTCAGAATATCTGTGAGAGATCATCGAGATGACACCTCTCGCAGCCCTTTCGAACATGAGCAACATGTCCACGTCGGATAATAATTCCAATTGAACTTCGGTGGTCTTCAACAGAGCGTCCCATGCCAGACCAGGTGCGGTGAAATACCAAGCGGGATCCAGATCGTAATTTTGATGACAGACGTCTCGAAAATTTTCGAACACGTCTGCCAAGAGCAGAACGTCGGTCTTCAGATAGAGATCGTGATAATCTCTCATGGTTTTCATATCGAATGATTTCCACACATTTTTGGCGTGTTCGTAATTCTCGTCGGAAATGTCGGATTCGTATAATTTCGAATAAAAATCATCTTTCGAAGGTAGTGCGGTGTCTTCGAATCTCTTTAGATCGTTCATGTAATCGTAAGGATAGACTCCTTTCCTCAACATGACGTCTACTCGTTCTCCAAAATGTTCGCTCGTGATTTTAAATTTATCCTTGCTCATGTTATCGACTAATTTTTCCAGAGCGGTCGACATGAATTTAAAACTGTCAATGAAACGTATGCATCTACGAATGGATTTCGCTTTTTTCTTTCAACGTATTTCCATCGATTACTCTTTTCTTCTCCATGAGCTTCCATTTCATGAAGGAAATGTATCTTTCTTCGCTGTTCGCGATGCAATTTAATTCTTCATGTGAGGTGCTGAGATTTTTCACGAACAGATGACTGTCATAACCCGAGAGATTGTGAAACATCACCAGATAGAGAGCGGCGTCTCGATATTTTAAATTACACTTGCTGTGAGCCGGACTGTGATACAGACCCGTGTAATGATCGTGGTCTCTGACCTTCTTATTTTCCTCCGAATTCTCGTCGAACGATTGTCTGCATATGTGACATTCGGTGGCTCTGTTATTTTTGTCCTGTTGCTCTCGCGTGATGATCATTTTCGCTGGAGTTTTGAATTTGTCATATAACATTTGAATTTTCAATTCTAACTCTTCCACGAACCTTTGAGCCACGTCGTCGTCTTCGCACTGTTTCGTGTAGGTGAAGGGACCCATGTCGTGTTGCGAGTCGAAAGCGCATTTCACATAAATGCAATAGCCCGAAGGTATGTGTTTTTGATATCTTTTGACGTAACTTTGAAGAGCGTTGGGTTGACAGGAACTCATTTTCGCGGTGAAACATTCAAAATCGGCGTACACGACAAATGGTACTTTTAACCTTCTATTGTGATTTTCAAACTTCACGATGGTGTTGGGTTTGGGCATTTCGACGGCGACACCTTGATTTTTGTTGCAATATTTTTGATGTTTCGCTAATGATTTTTCGCTGTGAAACGCGTTCATGCAATTGTAACATAAAGATATCTTTCCTTTATGATTATTATTTTGTTTCAACAGTAATCGGGTCGGATGTTTAACCCAACAATAATGACGATTGTCACCATTCGAAATCAATAATAAAATAATCGTCTTTTCTCTTCCGCAATACGAAGTTTGTCTAAGAGGATAGATCGTTCGTTTTTCGTCGTCGTATCCAAGGATGTTCACCGCTACGGTGGGATTTTGAGCCTCGAAAGGTTCGATATGTTTTAACTCTGTTGGGAAGGTCACTCCGGTCCAATCGAGATTTTTAGAAGTTTCCTCATAATCAGAAACTCTATCGGTGTGTATTTCGACAGGGTATAAAGCAGAGGTGACTGCCCATTTAAAACACTGATCATCTTTATTTCTCACATTGACCACGGCGTGTTTCTTAGTCAAGAAATACGGTAATTCCAAGTAGGAAGATCCTTTCAATGGTTCGTTTTTATTCATGTGAATTTCGAGTTTCAACACCTCATCGAACGTCCAATTACTACCTTCATGTTGATAATTCGCGAGAGACGTCAACATCTTGTCTTTCATCTTTTCAAAAACGTCTGATAGATCTGAACCTCGAAATATGGGTTTGACGTTAGATCTGAAATATGCATTTTTCACGATGCTCTCGCCGGACTTCACGTCAATTTTATTCATTATGCAATGGAGTATCATCTTAATTTTTAATCCCACGTTCATGTGTTCACGAAACAAATCCAATACTTCTTTCTTCACCCGTTCCATGAACAATTTCGGATCGACTTTCTTCAACGAGGGAATCACATCGAAAGTTTTAAAAACGTCTTTGATCGCACTCTCCCATTCTATGGGTTTCGATTGGAATAGTTCCACAACGAGTCGTGTTACATATTCTTCTCCTTTCTCTTCGTCGATTGCTCGTTGAATTTCGCTCGATATATCTCGTTTGTCTTGAATCTGAAGTGCATCACTCGTTTTCGTTTTAGTTTTTCTTTTCTTTTCTTTGGAAACTTGATGTTCTTCAATGGCTTTTCATTTAGTCGTCTTCTTATTTTTCACAACTGATGTATCTTTTGACGTCGTTGCTATCGACATTTCGTTTGCGTTTCTAGCGTTTCACAAATATTCTTGTATGACTTCAATTTTTTTTGATTTAGTTCTATGATTTCTGAAATCTGAAATTTGTAATAGTTTACAAATCTCGTTTAACTGAGGTATGGTTTTCTCATTTAAATTTACCATTGTTTTATCTGTTTGCTTCATTTCTAAGAATATTTTTTTTTTGGAATTTTGTATAAAATAATTTGTTTAAAAAGTTTTGCTTTTTTACTCTTTTTATATATATATATAATAAAAAAAAAAAAGTTAAATTTTAAATTCAATTTTTTTTCTTTAATGTGTTTTTTTATTCAAAAACAATTTAAGATCGCTTTTATTTCTCGCTCGCAAACCGAACACGTTTTCTCGTCTTCGGAATAACATTCTCTACAGTAACGCAGGTGTGTGCACGGTAGAAACAAGACATTTGCGACACCTTCGCAGACCAGACACTTGGTGGACGTTTTGCTCGACTCGTTTTTGACGAGTGACGATAACTCGTCCACTTCCACCATGAATTTGAGGAGATGTTCTAAAGTTATGAATTGAGACAGGGTCTTGTTCGCGATGTTTAACGCATCATACAATTGTTCCTTGGTGTATCCGAGTTGTAACATATCCATCAATAATTTTTGGTTTTTATCTCTATCCCTCTCTTCGTCTTGGATTTTGATCAATCCCAACGTTAGGATCTTGTTCAAGTAATCACATTCGTCTTTTTCAATATTACTTATGTGTTCTAGTAAAGGTACGTTGTGAGGTTCCCAATTCATCAAATGTATGTCACTACAAAAACATTTGACTTTGTCGCCTTTACCCATGTAAACAAAACCCGCGGCGGCTAAATCTTCAGGTTTTTGAGCGAGATGCGAAGGCCAATTTTTAAACGTTTGAAGTCTTGCACGTTCTAGACTATAATTTGGATGTTTAGACTTGATCATTGTTTTTACCTCAAAATTGAGTTTGTAAGAATACTTTTTTTTTAACTTTTATTTATATATAAAGAGAAATAAAGAGAAACTTTTTTAACAAATTATTATTTAAATACAAAATTTAAAATATACATTATTTGCAAGAATTCATAAAAACCAAATAATCGATCATGACAACAACACCTAAAAGATGCGAACTGAAATTGAAATGAGTCGAAAGGTATGAGAAATATGGTTTTAATATCTATACATTACAGCAACACGATCCCATCGAATTGAACGAGGTTGAGATGGTAGACTTAGAGTGCTACTACTACGAATATTGAATGTGTTTGAAAGTGGATGAAGCCGCGCTCGATTTGTTTTACGAGTACCAAAGCGATCTGCTGAATAATATCATCGTCGCCGAAGACAGAGAATTCGACAAGGGTGATTTATTGTTGTCCTATGGAGGTTATATATATCCAGTAATCTCACCCAAACTCGTGAACAAATCGGGTGGTGAGAGCGCATTCACCTATGAAAAAAAACTCAAAAGAGTAAAGATAAACATTCATACCATTTTCGTATGTGGAAAAATGACGAATGTCAACATGCTAATAACCGACTTGGAAATATAAACAATAGAGAGATTGAAATGTTAAAATTTAACTTTTTATATATATATAAAGAGAAAAAAAACTTTTACTAAAAAATTTTACATTAAAAATTAAAAATTAAAAAAAACAACTTTTTTTTTATATATATAAAGAGCAAAAAAAAAATAACAAACTTTTTAAACAAATTATTATTTAAATACAAAATTTAAAATATACATTATTTGCAAGAATTCGTAAAAACAAAAAAACTAAATAATCGATCATGAGGACAACAACACCTAAAAGATGCAAATTGAAATTGAAACGAGTCGAAACGAATAAGAAATTCGGTCATAAAATCTATAGATTACAATGACACAATTCTATCGAATTGAACGAGGTCGAGATGAAGGGCTTAGAGCACAAATACGACAAATATAAGATGCCTTTGAAATTGGACGAAGCCGCGCTCGATTTGATTTACGAATACCAAAGCGACCTGCAGAACATCATCATCGCCGAAGATAGAGAATTCGACAAGGACGATTTGTCATTGCACTATGGAAATTACATATTTCCAAACATCTCATTCGAACTCGTGAAGAAATTGGGTGGTGAGAGCGAGTTGACCGATGTAAAAAAAACTTAAAAGAGTAAAGATAAACATTCAACACGTTTTCGAAAAAGGAGAAGACACGAGTGTCAGCATGCTAATAACAGACTTGGAAATATAAACAATAGAGAGATTGATTTTTAGCAAAGAAAAATGAGAAAAAAACAGTAATGAGATCATCTTTTGATCTCATTTTTTTTGGTTTTCCTTCTTCATTATTACCCATATATTATAATAACGTTTCCTTTCTTCTTAAATTTCAGCGTCGATTCTTCTTTTCTTTTTTTTTTTGTGATATGCTATGTTTTTATAAGAACACATTTGTTTATCCGAATCATAATTATGAACGAATGTTGTGCATCTCTCGGTAACACTCGGATCATTACCATTCTCTTCAGAAGATAGTGGTAACGGTGGAAAACATCTCATTCTTTTAAATTTCAACCGCATATCCCGGTCTTTATTTAACTCTTTTGTCAGTTCTTTCCTAAGATATCCGTCATTAGCATCTAATCGTTTTTCCACATCTTTTTTGCACTCTATCTCGCGATATTCGTCATTATCGTCTAATTGTTTCTCCACCTTTCTATCCATTTTAAATATATTATTTTATACTTTCTATGATTTTATATTTTATATAATTTTATATTATAATAACATATTCAAAATCGGTATGTTCTTAAACGGCAAATTCTCACCGAGCAACAAACCCTTGCCGAGTCGCTCGATGTTCCGTCCACTCTTCATTCAGATAGAGACCGTTTCCTCTCAGAGAGTTGCCACCTCTAACCGGTTCTAGATACAATCCTTTACCGCTGTCGTCTACGTGAACGCGACACACGGCTCCTCCCTTCTTCAAAAACAGTCCGCTGCCACCCATTAATTTCTCAACTGCCGAACTAGCGAGTCCCGTGAGAGCTCCCACGCCGAGAGTCTTTCCGAGAAATGGTAGCGCCTTTGTGGCGAAGGGTAATGCTTTTGCGGCTATTCCTGCCAATAGCGGTAGGAAACCACCTTTCATTCTCAAATTGTATCTCAATTGAGTGGGACTCATTCTCACTGTCAACCCTCTTCCATCGCGAATCGCTTTCTCCATCCTTTTGATTTGACTTCTGGTCCAGGCGATCGAATCCTGACCGCCTCTCGTCAGATTTTCGTGAGTGAATTTGAATCTCACCACCTTGCCTCAAGTTGTTAACGCTCTCTTAAGTTTCTTCCTCTGTCCTGCGGATATGTTCACGTTTTTAACCACGTATTCTGTCATAATTCTGTTTTTTTTAAATATTTACTTCAATTGTTTCTTGTTTAATAATTATATTAAAATAATTTTGTAAAATTAATATTGCGTTCATTTTATTTTTGTTATCTATATATATACACAATATTTTTTTTTTTTTTTTTTTTTTTGCTTTTATTTTTATATTTCTCTTATGTGAAATCGTATCATCACTCTCTCTCCGCGAAGATCTAACAGTTCACCATTTTGATCCGTCAACGTGGTTTTGAGACTATACAACGTGTCTAAAATCACTGGTAGATAAACTAAATTTCGAGGTCGCTCCACGATCTAATAACCCGGCGACACATTTGGAAAGAAGGAATAGATCGTCGGTTGAGCGCTACCATTCACGTAACTTCCAGAAATCACGTCCACGTTCACCAGAATGCTATTGACAGCGAGAATGTCGACCGTATTTTCAGATGCCGCGTGGCCTCGATGCATCTTTCGATCGAATCCCAACATCTTGCCTATAGAACCGTCCGTGTTGAAATCCACTCGAAAATTATATCTTCCAAATCCAACATCGTCTGTAAGGTATTAGGATTGGGAGCGAGTCTGATCTTGTTGCTTCCCTTTCCATCCGTCTTCATTCGCGTCTGAATGTAATCGTTCAAATCGTCTATGTCGTAACTCCCTTTGGGAATTCGAATCTCCAACCAATCCGTTCCGTCGGAATACTTGAACGAGTTATTCTTTTCGGTGACGTTGGGAAAGGAATAATAAGTCTCCAGATTCCCCAATGCCATCTCGTATCTTTTCTCTCTATTCAATTCGATGGAAGGTTCGAATTTCGTAGCGAATCGAGTCGAATCGCCACTCACCACGATTTGAATGGATTGTTTCGCAGCCGTATTCTCGGCTATCCGTTCTAACAATTCTCCATGTTCGAACATTATATTTAATTTTATTTTTTTTTTTTTTTTTTCAAAACTAATTATTTGAAGATTTATTATTTTCTAAATTTTATTTTCACGCTCTATCTTATTATTATCATCAGAAACATAAAACTTGTCGAATCCACACCGATATTTTCCGCGATTAAATTCGCTTGTCAAATCGATCACGATGAAATTGTAAAGTCCACCATCCCAAACCCTCTTGCAGAATCTCCCGAATTCCGCAGCGCTCATGTCGTTTGCGACGTGATCGCCGTAGATGTGATTGAGATTCTTGAGATCTTGGCGAAAGAGACATAGAAAATTAGCGTTCTCCCTTATCATCTGTCTGGGCAATCGAAAATAATTCTGCGACAGGTAGAAACAGTCCACGTTGCTGTGTCGACCCCTAACGTAATACGATTCGCATCGGTTCTGTCTCTCCAAAAGCAGATCGTCGAAAATCATGAGATTCTTATCTTCCGATTTCAGTTCTCTAGGATCCGGAACGTCGCTAGCGTTCTCATAAAATCGACACTCGACGTTCGAAGATGCATTTCTCTTCATCAGCTCCATCGCCGCACCGTCCAAAATGGCCGAGAGTGGAGCTCCGCTCTTGTCGAATTCCTCCCTACTGTCAACGATTCTGGCTATGACGTCCTTGGGCAATCTACAATCCATGCACTCTCGAAGCAATCTGTATTCGGGTTGAAACAAGCTCTTGCCAAACACGAACAATCTGTCGTAATCCAACCAGTCGGGTCGGGACAACAGATTCATCAACAGATTGGGCTTTCCACAATTCGATTTTCCTACTATCAAACTTCTTATGCTCTTGAGAAAGAACTCGTTATTCGACCTCTTGGTCGCGGCGTCGTTCCAAGACATATCTTTAATGTTCATCTTTGTTTTATTTTTTTTTTTTGTTGTTATTTTAGATTCTTTTCAAACGCAAATTTTTTATGTTTTTCAAACTCTGTTTTTAATCTTATTATTTATTTATATCGCACCGTCGCGAGTTCTCTTCAATCCGGATCCACTCGTCATTTTGTCTAAATCTTGTATGGGTACCACGGCATCCTTAAAATCTTTCCAACTTTTCAGCGTTCGCTCTAACGCAGCTCGCTTCGCCGGCGGACTGATCAACTTGTCGATCAACGCGTCGGCTGCCCTCTTGCCAGCCACAGAAGCTATCCTACCACTGGCTTCGGAAGCGGCTTTCTTACGAGCATCCAAAGCCGTCTTCTTACCGACCTCAAACGCGGTCGATGCGAGTTTTCTACCCGCATCGCCCGTGAACGCTCGCATTATAGAATCGACGATGCCAGAACCGCCTTGAACGTAAGTCCTGACGTATCCCCTGTTCTTTATCACCAACATATTTTATTTTTATGATATATTTTTGTTTTTTTTCACTGGTAAATCGTTTTGTTGTTTTTAAATTCTTTTATTATTCTAGTGTAAGAATTTACTGTTTTATTTTTTGTTTGTTTGTTTGTTTGTTTCTCTCTATTTATTATATACACATCAATCCTTCAATTCGTTCATCAGCCTTTTATACTGGTTTTTATTCAAAACCTTCTGCCTTAACAATTCGTCAGATATAGCAACTATCTGATTATCTAATCCCGTGTTACCAGCCCGTCTGCTCGCCATCAACAAACTCAATCTCTGAGACAGAGCGTCGGAATCGCTCGGAAGAAAAGTGGTTTTCACCCCTTTGCCAGTCACCGATTCGACGAACTTCTTGTTCATATCCCATATGGGTTTCACCACTTTCGTCCACTTGTAACCTCTGTTGGCTTTGGGTCTCGTCTCTCTGGCATCGTTATTTCTCTTCATGGCGTGGGTCTGAACCAGAATGTCTCCGTAATTATCGAAATCCTGTTCCGTGTAATCGCCGGGCTTGTCATAAAGGAGCAATCTGCGCAGACCATCGGTCAATTCGTATTTGTTCGAACCCACGATCAATTCATCATCGTCAATTTCTACTTCTGTGTCTCCTACAAAAATCCTTCCCTCCGAATCCTTATAAAATCTATATGACTGATCTCTCTTACCGCCATCATCATCGGACGATGCGACGCTACTAGTGGTGATAGTCGAAGCTGTATCGTCGCTCTCGCTCAAATCTGCTTGAATTCCCGTGGGAACGTAATCCGGTGTAGATTGAACGGAATACCGATTTCCAAAACTAGGAGGCAACGAACCCATTCTCAAAGAACTCTCCTTTATGGGTCTCAATTCTTCGACTATCTCCTTCCTGCTTTGCTCTTGACCCTCCGTCACGGGTTTAAATATTTTTGTGGCTTCGCGTTTGAGTTCCATCTCACCAAGACGTCTGCTCCTATCAGCCGACTGAATCCCCTTCTTAGCACGTCCATACTCGCCTAAAATTAGATCTCGGCGCCTAGGATCCATCTGTAAAAACATCTTTCGTTTTTAATTATTAATATTCCTTTAAGTATGCTAATGCGAGTTATTTTATTATTTTCAAAATTAAATGTATAATTATTTTTATGTTATGTTTTTTTTCTCTCCTATATATATCGATCACTTTTATTTATTTCCTAGGGTATTCCCCTACCCCACGACGAGGGGAGATAACTCCGTATGATCGAGTGTATGAGAATCGAGCGATCCGATCGGTCGATTGACGGAGAATCGAGCGATCCGATCGGTCGATTAGCTGAGTTTGGGAATTCCCATACTGGGGAATTCCCCTAATGACGTCATAAATGGGAAAAACCCACCGCCTCAAAACAATTGCGGGTTCTGGACCACTGGTCTAGAATCCGCAGACCGTTTTTTGATGATAGCCCAGAATTTTTTGCTCGCGTTCACCAACGATGGATCGATGGTCTGATCTGCGATGGGTACGTCGACAAAAATTTTTAAAGTAAAAGATAAAAGTGAAGATGTACAATTTCACCCTTTTTTAAAAACGCGCGTTCACCACAAGTATTTGAACGTTAAAAGTGCGATCTAGGAGTCACAAAAAAAACATGGGGGGATTCAAGACCACTGTACATTTTTGTGAACAAGCGTGCGATTTAACACTGAATTCCACGTTGGTGAACGCATCGTGTACGTATGTTGTACACGTACATGTACAAAGTGGTCGTAAATCCGCAATATATACCTACTATTGTGGATCGGCTGAGAGATGTGACGTCATTGTCTTATTTAGACGTGTCGGGCTGTTATTGACGTGTTGGGTTGTTATAGTCGATAACGGCCCAACACGTCACATGCCTTGTACTTGTTGAGCATTACGAGGTTTCAGCGCCCGACAAAACATCGTTAATGTGCTAGGAACGCACGCAAAAGTGGTAATAATATGAATTTAAGGAATATCAGCGGTGGGAATTTCAAAATAAACAAAATTCTATAACTTATATAGCACCTTAAGGACTATGTTACCCCAAATGTCAACCAAAATGCAGTGCCAAACACACAATAGAAACATTTCGGATGTTGATGTTTCATATCTGTTGGATCACGGCTATTTGATTAAAACTTTTTCTGTAACTGTTTTCATAACAAGATTGTCTAATCGCATTTATAATTATATGGTGGTTTAGGAAAATCGTTGAGAAAACGATTGCCGGGGGTGAAAAAGTTTTTTGAAAAGGATTTATGGTACGGTAGTTAATCATTCATTTCTAGATGTACCAATACTAAATGATTAATTTACAGATTGCCTTCCATAATAAAACATCTTAATTAATCAGATGTTAATCAAATTCTCGAATCACAATCAAAACATTTTATATAAAGAAGAAATTATTGGCAATCAACTGCTAAAATAAAGAGGTGAGCAATTCTAAATTTGGCTCATTTCAATAAATTGTTGTAACTAAACAATTATATATTAATATTTTTTCAAGTAACCTAGTGCATACGGTATGAAATCACTAAAAAAAACTAGGAAACTAAAGACAATTATAATGACAAAAAATGCCATGGAGATTTTGTCTATTTTATATTTTCTGGATTGCCGTTTTGTCTGATGGGCTGTTTGTCCATGGGTATTTTGTCCATGGGTATTTTATCTTTGCGTGTTTTCATATTCCTCTATACCTTTTTTTCCTGTACCATTGTTTCCTGTACCTTTTTTTCCTGTACCATTTCTTCAGGGCACCTGCGGTTCGGTTCTCCGGTTTACCACAAAAAACGGAACCTAACTGGAAAACCAAAAAACCGCCCAGCTTTAGTTTCAGTGATTTCTGAAAGTCTGTTACTACATTTTGGCAAGAACTGTAAACGGGGGCAAATTATATCAAAACCACTAATGGCTGAAATTATTCTTTATATCCGACAATAAAGCTGGTAGATTGGATCGACTGAGCTGGAAACGTTTCGAAACTTTAAAATTGTTTTCATGGGAAACGGCAATTTTGTTATCTACATCTTCCCGAGGTGTCACCTTTACCGGGGCGTAAAGAAAACTGGAGAATTTGACACTAGACTTTCAGAATAATATGTAAATTAACTGATGTTGATAGGACAGATGGGGTAAGGAGGACTGTGAAGAGAAAAAGGGGGCCAGAGGCACGCAAAACGAGGAGAGTTGCTGATGATATAGGAACTGGGGGAAGAAGATGAAAATTAGTTGTAGCGCGAAGTAGCATTGTACATGGGATAGACAATTTGTGTTGTGGTCCTGATAATTCTAATTGAACAGTCTTGTGCCTTCCTGGGGCAAAGGTGGGGGATCTGAGGGACCGGGTAGATGGTATTGTGGAAGTGTCAGGATCAGATCCGGTAGTGGTGATCCATGTGGGGACCAACAGTATCAGGGAGCGAAGATCAGTAAGTTTGGTGGAGTCGTACAGAGGTTTAGTAAGCAAACTGCTCAGTAGGAATGCAAAACTAGTTGTACCTAGAACTTGGCTGGTAGAATTCAATTCAAATAAAACTGAGACTATGCTAATATCGCGTAAAAGCATTCCCATGTCACATCCGCCACTATTTTTAGGTGGCTCTCAGATAACTGAGGCCTCCGAGCACAAACATTTAGGAGTAATACTGAACAGTACCTGTACGTGGAATGATCATATTGATCACATTTGCGCCAAAGCCTGGTCTCGTTTAGATTTATTGAGGAAGCACAAATTCATATTAGATCGCAGTGTATTAAATATATTTTGCTTTTATTAGACCCCTCCTTGAATATGCGGATACTGTCTGGGATAATTGTTCGGCAACGAAAGCAGCAGACTTAGAAAGAATACAAATTGCTGCAGCGACGATTATTACGGGAGCAACCGTCAGCGCTTGTAAGTCCTCTCTTTACTCTGAAACGCAGTGGGACCCACTACAAGATCGACGTCGTAAACATAAGTTAATTCAGTATTTTAAAATGTATCATCGGATGACGCCCCCATATCTCTCCCGTAAAGTCCCTCCACCTGCCTATTCGACAGGGCTGCCAGTTAGTCTTCGATCAAGTCAGAACCATCGTATCCCCTTTTGCCGTACCGAACTGTACAAGCAATCCTTTATCCCAAGTGTTACCGACCAATGGAATAATTTGCCACTTTCTGTCCGCGAGAACTCGTCCCTGGTTAATTTCAAGATCTTCTTAAACAAGGGTAACCTCCGACCCCCAAAATTTTACATTAAAGCGAAATCTCGCACTGCTCAAATATATCACTGTAGATTGCGATTGGAATGTAGAAATCTCAATTCCCATTTACAGGCCAACCATTTATCACCAAGCCCCCTCATGTCAGTGTGGTGAAAAAGAAACTTCCGAGCATTGTCCAATTTTTACCGATGCTCGTAATCAAACAATTAACACTCTCCCGTTCGCAGTTGACACATTAGTACTACTCTTTGGATCAGAATTCTTGAACTATGACGAGAACTGTCTCGTCTTTGAGGTTGTACAATATCTTGTTAAGTAAGAGATTTTATTAACCAATTGCCAATATTATAGAATGCTTGTCAATGTGTATCTGTGGGCGTGTGTTTGTGCGTATGTGCATGTATATGTTTGTATGTGTGTACCTATCTGGGTATATACGTATGCATGTATACATGCATATATGCATGTGTTAGTACATGCATATAGCACAACGTTTCACTCCATTTACCCATCGTCCATCAATTTGGTGCGAATATACACGACTACAAAATTACTGCGAGTCTCGCCATATTGTTCCCCTATTCCTTACCTTGTGTGAAGATAATGTATCTTATATTCTAGCTGTCAAATATATTCTGGCTTTACAAATTTAATTATGTATTTTCTGATTCTTGTCATTGTCTTCAAGTTGACTCTGTAATCTTGCTGTTGGTGGAAATGGCCTTCCACAAGCTTATAGCTTTCTGTCGAATCCACATCAATGTACTATGTAATTATTGTTATAACGTCGCATTTACGAAATAAATAATGTTTAAATCAAAACTAGTTGTATCCTGGGCCCTTCCTGTCCTAGGGGGTGGGGACGAACGGAACTCAAGGATTTTGGCGTTGAATGAGGAGTTGGAAAACTACTGTGTTGACCATTGGGACACGTTTCCAGGCAACGCGAGCGTGTACGGGCGTGACGGGCTGCATCTTAGCAGGATGGGGACACGGGTATTAGGGATACAATTCTACGGGTAGCGGAGCCTTTTCTGGAGAGGAGTGGGATGGGAGGCCAGAGGCAAGTACATCAAGAGTGGACACAGGTGGGGTGAACAAGAGCGAGAAGGACAGAATGAGTATACCAAGGCTAGCATCAGAAAGCAATGGGATCAGAAGGTGAAAAGTGGCTTATAGCAATACCCAGGGTCTCCACCGGAAAGTAAGTGAAATTGCTGCATTGTTCAAGGCAGAGGACTTTGATGTCATGGGCTTAAGCGAGACGAGGTTAAGAAACGAGGAACGGGTAGACCAAATAAGGGGGTGCGTGTGGATAGGTGTGGGGCGAACGGAAGGCCAGAAGGGGGGGGGGGGGGGGTAGGCATGTACATTGAAGAGTATGCAAAACCTGCAAGATGTCAGCACCTCGGCTGAGGTATCGAAAGAAATTGGATGGGTTAAGATTAGTCTAAAAAACAAAAGTATTGCCCTTATTGATTGTGTACTGTGAGGTTGGGGGAAGCAAACCCGAGTGAAATGACTCCATATACTCAACACTAAGGTCCAATATCACAGAACTAGAAAACAGGGGGCTCGGTATAATTTTGATGGGTGACTTTAATGGACACATAGGTGATAAGGAAGAATGGATAGAGGGCGGGGATAAGAAGGTCAACAGGAATGGAAAGAAGCTGTTGAACTTCCCAAATGAGCTCGGTCTGAAGCTTCTGAACAGGGACGCGAGGTATAATGGGAAATTGACCTGGGAGAGGAACGACAGAAAATCAATAATGGACTATATTCTCACATATATTAATTTATGGAGGGAGGTGATAGGGGATAGAAGTGGATGTAATCGTAGCGATGAGGGGTAGCATTTGGGGACTTGGAGATTCCGGGGCTATTCTTTGCAGACGATACGGTGCTAGTGAAAGAAAGGGAAGAGGGCTAGCGAAAATGCTGGGAATTGTTGGGAACAAATGGAGACTGGAACTAAATGAAAGCAAAAGCAAAGTTATACCTGTGGGCCGTAAAGTGAACCCTACTCGAAGGTGGAAAGTGGGAGAGTTCTGTATTCCGGAAGGTAGAAGTAAACTTCTTAGTGTAGGAGAAACAGGTGACTACGAGTATCTAGGGCTAAATATAAACATCACTGGAAGAGGCATCTACCGAAATCACACAAATAAATTGATTCTGATGGGAAGGCGAATCCTTAACCAAATGAAACTTATTCGGAGAAACAGTTTCAATAAGGTTTTCGTGGGGAAAACCGTTTGGGGAATGGTGGGTTTGACAAGTATAACATATGGTACGGATGTGGTACCCCCAGACCAAACGGCTGTAAAGAGCTTGGAAACCCTGCAGAACTATGCAGACCGATGGATAACGGGGTCGAGTTATGTCGCAGCACTAGAAGCAATCAGGGGTTAGCTTGGGTGGATGAGGATCGATCAAGGACAGGATAAACTTATTGAAACTCGGTTATCTTAATTATTTGGCAAATCTCCCCGACAACCTATGGTGTAAAATAATGTTCCAGGGTATTTTCAACTCATATACCAAGACAGGATGGATGGTCCAAGTTGGGGAGTAATAGAGAACTACTCATTGGAGATCTCGGACCTAGACGTAGGGGTAATCCAGGGTAAAAGCCGCCAAAGAAAGAGTCGCGGAGGATGGTAACGAATGCTTGGGGTGGAAGTTCTCTAAAATGGGCAACATGGGTATACACGATTGGCTGGACTTGATATTATATCTTTGTGGCGGTCACAATTAGCCATTGTGCAGAAATATGTGACCTTAAACATAAATAAAGAAATAATCATCATACTGTGTACCAACCACTATTACATTATAACCTTTTTTGCAATAACGTAACGTATTGCAATAGGTGTTGAAACACACCGGTCATGTCAACCCAGATTGCAATAAATCATTGCAATGGGAGTTGAGACACCGTTATTATTTCAACATCTATTGCAATAAATTATTGCAATAGGGGTTGGCACACAATTATCAGATCACCCCATTACAACACATTTATTGCAGAACTTAAGTCATCTGTGACTTGAATGTAATAAATTTATCAGCCTCGTTCTTTCGGGTCTATAATTTATGACATGAACGTGCCAGCCTTTACTTATTCCCAGCTCCTTATACGACATTCCTTTTATCGGTTGATAACAAATGTCGAACATGACAACCGTTACTTATATTTCCAGTTCCTTATTCGACATTTGGTATCAACCGGAACTGGAAATAAGTAACGGTTGTCACATCCCCATTCATGACAATGTTTGCACGCTGCGACTTCAGGATATGGACAATTCAAACACGGGGAAGGGCGCGTCGCCTAAATACACAGCCTTTCTCCTTTAGAATACTAGTGTTGTCTATATTTTAGCTAAATTTACCTTTGTTGAAGTTTTTCTCTTCTGGCGAAAGTATATTTCCAGTTTAAAACACCGACAATTTAAACAAGGAGAGGTGGAGGGGGGACTTCCGCCGGACCGGCCAGCCCTCTTCCTCCAGCAGAATATCCATACCCTCGGTATTTCATTTAATATATACGCAATTTATTTTGGGGACACCACTTGATGAAACATCCCAACCCACCTCCCTTCAAAATGTTCGTGCTGTCGGTATTTCAGTTCAATAAAACATTGCAAGTGCCTATCCTTCTATCCACAACTATCCAAGGAAAATTTCCATCTTTGTATACAGGTAGGTCATTCGTGGGAGAGAGCTTGCAAACAGGCCGGCCTGCCCCTTCCTCCATCAAAATGCTGATACACTCAGCATTGTAGTTGAATTCAACTTTGCAAGTGTTTACCTTTCTAGGGAAGGGCGTGGTGTAGTTGTGGTTAGAGCATTGGACTTTAAACCGAAAGGTCGACGGTTCGATCCCGTGACCAGCGGTAACTGCGTAATGTCCTTACGCAAGAAACTTAACTCTTTTACTGCCACGTCCACTTTAGCCGTATATGGAACCTCCATGCACGCCTGTATGCGAGGAAGTTTAATAAAATTTATGACATACTTGAAACTGTATCATCTGATTAATTGTGGGAAAGGGCTCGCTGAGCCCTTTCCAACAATTAATCAGATGGTAGGTTTGATCTGCGCATACCACAACGTACAGGTAATCGCCATAAAATAGGAGACACTAGTCGCTTTCAGTATCGTGTTAATCCCAATTTTCCACTTTGGGACACGGTGGCGGTGTGGTGCTGTGTACTGAGGCCTTCAACTGCTGCAGACTCTGCTTGTGCAAAGTTAGAAAGTTGGAGAGGCTGACAGTTGCTCGCCGCTGATCGGTGCTTTTTTCCAGGTACTCCGGTTTTCTCCACCCGAAACACTTCAACACGATGTAACCTTTACTGTTGAAAGTGTCGTCAGACCCCGATGATCAAAGTCATAAAGGCCTTAATGACCCCCATGAAGTCATACCGGATACCGGAACTAAGAAAAAGATGCGATATCAGCGATGCCCGTCTGTGTTCGAGGTGACAATGTGAGTTCTGAAAGGTTGCTTGGGTTTTGATAAGACATGCATTGAATAAAATCTTTGGGGCCGATATTTGTAGTCTTGAGAGAGTTAAAAAATACAGTTTAAATACTCCATTTTAATAATTCATAACAACCGAAGGTACACTGAAAAACATCTGTCACACCTCTTAGAATTTAAGTTATCTTGTTTTATGAGATAGAACTGAATAATATAAAAAAATTGCTTGTAAAGCAAAGAGTTTCTTTCAACCTGGTTTTAAGATGTATTTTAAACATTAGATTAAAACAACAGATACGATTTAATGTGACAGATCACTTGTTTTCTATAATTTAATTATTTACATAATTTTCTTTTTTAAAATATAAAGTAGTTACTGCTAGCGTTTAATGTTAAAAAATAGAGGATTCGTAAACCCTCTGACCCATGGGATCACACCCAAGGCCGCTTGAAGTCTAAAAACACCAAATTCTAGTGGCCGTCTATCAGTATGCATACAAACCCTATTGAAATAGGAATATTTGTTTTCGAGTTATCGCGCGGAAAAAGGAGTGATTAGAGACACCGCGTGGCCACACCAAGACCTTCAGTAGGCTGAAAAACATAGATGGCTAAGTACTATTGACCGTCTATCCTTATACTGTAAAGCATCGAGATGGGAATATTTATATCAGTAATACTATAAAACGGGAGAGAGTAGAAGAAAGAAGTCGAGAAGTATCAGAGGAAGCAGAAAAAAAGAAAGAGAAGAAACCATACAAAACAACGATTTCTTCAGCCTATTATTAGTTACACAGTTTGTTGGTGGCCTAATATGGTATATATGGTGTCAGTTAATTTCAGATTGGACGAGAGCGAAGCTCGGGTCCAAAATGGAATTAACTGACACTATATATACCATATTAGGCCACCAACAAACTGTGTAACGAATATATCTTATCGACTGCTGCATAGATACACAGAACTAATAACAACAGCGATCAAAATTAAATGAGAGAATTCTCACAATGTGTTCACGTGTCTTTGCCTTGTTATAATTTATGGGAGAGTGCCTACAGGCAATTTCCGATAAATTGTAACAAGGCAAATTCATACATACCAAACAGTTTCATTTCGAAGGTAACATGACACACATCCACAGAATATGAAGCCTTTTAAGTTGTCTAACGTGCACTTCAGATCAAATATGGGCTTCCAGCACTCAATCTTTCAACTTGAAGCGTTTATCGGCTGCCGCCATTTTGAATAATCAATGAACAAAGGGGGGATTACCCATAGCTATCAGCATATATTGATGTTGACAGGCAGTATATGGTTTTACATGCAGTCTGCATGTGACGTCTTTGAACCAATGAAATTCACAAATACTTGTAGGAGGTAAGATATAGTCATATTTCATCCATTGTGCATCAATAATCTATACACACTGCATTCATGAGTACTGGTTTGTAGTTGTTGAAATTTCGGCAGTTGTCTCCCAGAATTGACAGATTTTAACAGGTACTACAGTACTGCATGTAAGTATTTAAATTTGCAGGGAGATGGCGCACATAAGCATTCAGCTTTTTGTCAAATCCCTCTATTATTCTGATACTCTACGTTGCTGAACAAATGTTATATTGTAAGATATCTCATCCTACTTCGTTACTCTTTGTAAACATTTTTGTTACATATGATATATTTAAAGAATAAAATATTGTTTAAACCAAATATTTAAATGAGAATTACTCTCCTGGAAAAGTGGCAGTCGGAAGTTGAACACTGATCTCTATACGGTGTATTCTCACTTTGCCAGCAGGCTGGAGTAAGAAATTGTCACACCTCTTCAAAAAGTTTTATTATTTGTGGCAGATATTCGCAGTCGTTGGTCTCCTTTTGTTAGCAGTGTTTACTTTGAATTATGACAATCACAAATGCAAATGTGATAACTAACTTAATTTTAAACTTTAGTAGTGCAAACTCTTGCCCCTTCGGTCAAAAATGAAATACACTGGCAGGGCTCAAAATAAGCGGTGTCGCGTCGCTTTTTGCTATGCAAAACTTGCAAAAAGCTACACAATGTTAAATTATGTATAGCATTTTGCGATACAAGATAATCAACTGCAGCCTGTTAGGCTGCAGATGATTATCTTGTATCGCAAAATGTAAATGAAAATTTTCAAACAAATTTGAAAACTAGTTCACTGATGCTTTACTTCTGATTGTGGAACATTCCAGGCATAATTCAGATTAACTCTCCATCAAGCATCATTAGCAACTTGATATGTAAGATGAGTTCTGTTGGTTTAAATACTTCCTGTTTTTACAACATTTTGTATAAAATGTCCATTAAAAATAACTACAAGCCCATCAAATTAAAAATCCCAACTTCCATTTTGAGAACTCTATTAAACAACCAAGGCACCATTTATAAAAGTATACAAGTCCATGCAACCTTTAAAGGCAGTTCAGTTAAAAAAACATGGTAAATGTTTCATGTGTTGCAGATCATTTGGAAATGCCCAGAAATGGATGGAAACTATTCTATCTACTTAGAAGAATTCAATATAAAACAGCATAACATAACTCTGGTATACAAAAATAGCTATGTAATTTTTACAAAATGCTATTCATTTTTTGGAAATGCGTAGCATTTTGCTACGCAAAAAAAGTTATTTTGAGCACTGTACACTGGTTAAATTTCCAACTGCCGTATGGGGAAAAAGATGACTTTTTTTAAAATTCTACAATGCATCGTACCTTGAGTACAACAGGGCGATATCTGCATTGCCTTAGCATTGCAAATGGCGCCTTGTTGCGCTGAAGGGACGATATTTATCAATAAATAAATATATTAGTTTAGTTATTCATGTATTTAAGCGCAAAAATGTATGTAAAAAGTACTCCCCAGTCTATTAAGACAAATACCCACCTACACAAATACATCTGTCTATAAACTTGTTTAAACCCAGGTACACTGTCGAATAAAGATTAATTGATTGACAATAATTTTCAATTAAACATATTTTCAAATTTATATTAGTTAATATATGCCGGCAAAGCGAGAACACCCCCTCTATACAACTGGGTTGATGGAAAGCATGGCGTTTGATGAAGTGAAAGCTGTTCAATTTACATGAAGATTCTTTCAGTTGATCAAGTTTAAAAAAATATTCATTTTTATCCGAAAAAACAATACTAAAGATCATACTAGAAAAATTAGATTTTTTTTGTCTAAAATTGATGCATTAGCTTTTAACACCTGACGCTCCTGTTGTTTACCGTGCGTATGTCTCCAAATTCCGTAGACAGCTTTGAAGGCCTACATATGGATCGGACAGCAATATAAGGTAATCTGCGAAATACAGATGGTTTAATTTAAAGTGCTTAAGAGTATTGGGAACAAATTGGAGCCACTCTGCAAAAATAAAGTTTTAAAAAAAAAGCTTGCTACCATCTGCAAAGTGACTACACACTTTCCTTGAATTTTGACTTTAAAGGAACACCCTAACAGATTCATCTTTACAAATCTATATAAATGACTGTTCGGCGTCGTTGACTATAGACATTTATGCATATACTGATTCAAACCTGTCAGGCTTACAACCCGCCTCCGCCCCTCCATCCTGGGGCCTTTACATTAATTGGTAGAGTGCTAAATTATTTTTGGTCATCAAAATTTTCTACACACATTTGCCTTGTTACAATTTATGGGAGAGTGCCAATAGGCGCTCTCCCATAAATTGTAAGAAGGCAATTCCATACTGATGGGATAATTTCACTTCAAAGATAATATGAAGCACAGCAACAGAATATGAAGCCTTTAAGTTGCGGTACCCGCACTTCAAAACAAAGCTCAAATATGAGATTCGAGTAACCTTCCAGTTAAAAGCAAGCTTGTCCTTTGAAGTTGTCCGATGTGTACAGGCGATTCAGGAGGTAATCGTAAGATCTGTTCGTTCGGATGCTGGAAGGGTCATTTTGAATATCATCCAAATCATTCCCGTCCGTGGGTACATGAGAGTGAATACGTGTAGGGTGCATCGAATCTATCGATTAGTTAAGCTAACAGTGGATTCAGAGCAGGTTTCGTTGTCCCATGTCTATCGTTATGACCGTAAAAGAATACTTATTTATATATTTATTAAGGTTTAACGACACTTTAACAGCCAAGGACATGTCGTGTCGTTGACAGTTTTACGGGTGGAGAAAGCCTGAGTACCCGGAGAGAACTACCCGTCAACGACGCAACAACCCAACATCGTAACTTTGCACTGCAGCACAGGCAGGGTTAGGTTGGTTGAAGAATGTGACCCATCGGCGTGCAGTACGCCTTAGTACACGACGTCATCGTACCCCCATGTGGACAATCGGGATTAAGTGCCTTGCCCAAGGACACAACACGTGAGTCCGAATCGATCGCTCAGACGGTCACCCATCCAAGGACTAACCGGGCGCGACGTTGCTTCACTTCGGTGATCCAAAAGAATTACCTTCGTTTAACGCATGTTGTTCTTTAAAATAACAAGAAAATAATCGCACAGCGATTCCACACCCCCTCCCCTTCGCAAAAAAAATATATTCGAAAGCAATCGCAATCAGGCCCCATAAAAATTTACATGGATGGTGGTTTATCACAGAAAAATTGACATGTCAGAACAGCCACTGAAGATTGGATTACTTCCAACTAACCCTTGAGTCAACTCACACAATATCCAAATTTCTTTATAAATCTTTCTTTTTTTGTCCCCAATTTCAGCAAGACCACGAGGAATGAAGAAAAAGTTGTACGAGAATGACTTTATGATAATCAAAAAATAATTACTGTTTACGTAATCAGTTTCTTTAATTTTAACAAATAATTGACATCTGATAATTATTGATCATGTTATGACCAAGTAATAACAAAGGAATTGAGAAAACAACATCAAATCAAAGTGATTATCAGAATTGTTCAAGACTTTCTTAACTTAACATAAAGCTCAAGATCAAAAATATTCAAAATCTGGAAGAATTGAAATCCGGTTAATATTGTTCAACCACTCACAAACTTTTCATCAGATAACAGTTGTTACAGAAATTGACGCAGATATTGTCGCTTTAAAAGCGCGTCAGACGGGGAAATACGGTTGATACGGATAGATACGGATGACCATCCGTATCTATCCGCAGACATCCGTATCTGACCGCAGACATCCGTATCATCCGTATCAATCCGTGTGAAAACGTATCACGAAGCGCACAATATGAAAAAAGTTTTGAAAATTTCAAAACTTGTTTTCATCCGTGTGCGGATGGCCAATCCGCACAAAATCCGTATTGATCCGTATCTCATCCGCATCAGATACGGATAAATACGGTGGAAAAGGGAGTCTACCAACGCGAGGTTTGATACCACAAAATACGGACTTAATACGGATAAAATACGTTTAGATATTTGAATGAATGAATAAATAAATGATTTATTTCGTAGTACAACATGCTACAAATACAAACAAGGTCAGCAACATACGTTAATCTCAAATACATGATTGCACTAACGGGAGACGGCGTAGCCACTAGGGCTGTCTTCCCGCCACCACCCCCCCCCCCCCAAAAAAAAAAGTTTGAGCAGAAAAAACACAAAAAAAACAAACAAACAAATTATATGTGAGAAGTGATACAATCCTGACAACAGCATATTTGTAGTTGCAAAAAGAAAATTTTGAATGAAAATTTTGAATTATTCCATATAAGTAAAATATTGTTCATCCTCTTTAGAAAAGAACTCTTTCGGGTCAGGTGTTGAGATAACAGAGCTAAGACATACAGTCGGAACAAGCAGGATTATTATCAGATACGTTTTTTTCTGCGGATAAAATACGGTTGTGATGCGGATAGATGCGTTTTACATACGAATAGATACCTTGCGATACCTCCTAATACGGATAGATAGGTGTAATACGTTTACATACGTATTGATACGTATTAATCCGTATCTATCCGTATTTATCCGCAGACCATCCGTATCTCACCCGTATTATATGCCTAGTTTCCCAAAATACGTGGTATTTTCACGGTTCGGAGGGGGTCGAGATTTATTATACGTATCTCCATCCGCAAGGCCATCCGTATCCCCGTCTGACGCGACTGTTAGAGACATCTGCTAAAAAGAATTGAAATCCACTTACTATTGCTAAAGTTATGACATAAACAAGATTTACACGATATATTTTTAACAAAGGGCAATAACTCCGACAGTTTTCATCGGATAACGGTAGTCATCGAACTTCGGTCATCGGTTACTAATGTTTTAAGTTATTCTATAAACAATCATTACACGATATTGTTTTAACAAAGGGCAATAACTCCCATAATTTTCATCGGATATCGCTGATCATTGAACTTGACTTAGACATTTGTTCCTAAAGAGACACATGCAGAAAAAAATTGAAATCCGGTGAGGCGGTTACTATTGTTAGTTATGCCATAAGCAAGTATTACACGATATTTTTCAAACAAAGGGCAATAACTCCCATAAATTTCATCGGATATTGGTGGTCATCGAACTTGACATAGACTTTGTTGCGAAAGAGAGATAAACTGAAAAGAAATGAAATCCGTTAGCTTTTTTTCAAGCTATGCCATAAACAAGTTTTAAGATATTTTTATAACAAAGTGCCATAACTCCCATAATTATCAAGAGATATCGCTGGTCATCGACCTTGACGTAGACATTGTTGCTATAGAGACATACCAAAAAGAATTGAAATTTGTTAACAATTTGTGCATAAGTATGCAGGCTTGGCAATTTCCGGGGAGCGATTTTTTAGCTCTCCTTACTGCCCTCCTGAAAGAATTAAGGAGAGCGAAAAATTGCCCTCCTAAATATTTTGGTCTGGGATGATTGAGATTATATGTATTATGCTCACATTAAATTTTTGTTGTAAAGCAAAAATGTAATTTAACTTCGAAGACACATAACATCACGTAATTTAATTTTGAAAGTGGTTTAGTGGTAAAAGGTAATGGCTGCAACCATACCCAAACACAGTTGCAATCATTTGAAGCAAAATGGGTCACAGCAATATTTTTTTTCTGCCAGTTTCAAGTTCAACAACTGACATCACAGTTTGAGGGGTAATTATTCAAGGAATATTGACACTATAATATACTACCATTACTACTATCCTGTCACTTGAAGCACTTGCACCAGGATGTGACTGTAGATTCAAGCAGACCTGTTGTCCAAAAAAGTCATACGCTTACCACTACCACCTTCAACCCCCTTGGGGGGTTGAAGGTGGTAGTGGTAGGCGTATGACTTTCTTGGACAACAGGTCTGGGTACACACACAGGTCTTGTCAAGTGTGTGTTCGGTTGTTGAGTGAGACATCTAGATGTCTAAGAGATTTCGCTTTACCTTAGTAAAGTTAATAAAATCACTGATGTAGTCTGTTGGTTTCAGTTTCAATGATTTCGTTCAATTGGATACTTAAAATGCTGTGTAAAGCTAATTGCTCTCCTAAGCTGATTGAGGAGAGCGATTTTTTGCCCTCCTGCATTTTTCAGAATGCCAGGCCTGAGTATGTGACATTAAACAGCAATAAATAAATAATATGTTAACAATTGTTCAAGTTATGCAATAAAGAAAGAAAACTTTTGGCGTTCGAGCAACTGACAATTTTACGGATGGACAACAAATGTTTCCGATCGACAGCATCATGAGGGGTAGGGCGAACTATACTCGGTACCCCCTACTAGCTTCGAACCTGCATAACTATGCTTACGTAAACGAAAAGCTGTTAACCCTTCACCCATTGTAACGGCAAAATCCGGCCAGCGCTATTCGCAAAAATCACCATTCAATTTTTATTTTTTTTTTATTTTTGTCTCACAAACATAGCTTATTACCACTCATTCGAACGAACTCGTTGAACTCGTTCAAATGACGGGTCATAAGCTATGATTTTGACGCAAAAAATTTAAAAAAAATAGTTATTCAATGATATTTGTTTTGCATGTGCTTTTCGTGTTAGATGAAGGGTTAAAATAACGAATGTTGTTTTTCTGTTTTCTATTTTAGCGTGTTCGATATGGCTACCTACCCAGTCGACGAAGGTCACAAAGTTGAAGCAGATGTTGGTTTATACCTAATTAATAAGAATAATGCCGACTGTTCATTCCCGATTGAGTTTCGTTTTGGTGGCCACGAATTTGTCTGCTTACGTGACGTTTTTATGCCGGAGGACGCAGGGCATGACTGTTTTATTGAACATCTGCCTGTGAGCAATACAAAAACATCAGTGCTAGAGATTGGCTCGGGAACGGGCGTAATCATATGCGGACTGTACCTTAAACATCAGGAGCGCATTAATAAGATTCTTGCAACTGACCTCAACCCACAGGCCGTGTTGAACACAAAACTGAATTTTGAAAAACATAATATTCCTGGTGAAGTTGTTGTTGGAGATTTATTTGACGCCGTACCTCAAGATGAGAAATTTGACCTTATATTCTGGAACATGCCGTTTTATCTGGTACCTGAAGACAAAGAATTGAATATCCTAGAGAAAGCAGTCGCAGACCCTGGGTATAAAACTGTGGAGAGATTTTTGTCCGAGTCACGAAACTACTTGTCAGCAAATGGAAAAAGTCTTCTTGGTTTCAGCCCAGAGATGGGAGACTTTGAGGTTTTGCGTCATCTTTCTGAGAAACATGGCAAGGAACTGGAAATATTTTGGTCCGACTTCTCTGACTGTCCGCCTCTACACAAAAAGATTCTTTATCAGCTGATTGAAGTTAAGGACATTTGTTTAAGTTGAATCTTCATTATTAAAATTTGTTTCATAAAATCTTAGCGTGCGGAGCTGCTCTTATTGCATAAAAATTTAGAGTTCTTTATCATATCTTCCATCCTTTACGCAACAGCCTTCACAAATGCATGTAAGGGGTCGTCCA
Organism: Pictodentalium vernedei; assembly: GCA_031216915.1. Lineage (NCBI taxonomy): Eukaryota > Metazoa > Mollusca > Scaphopoda > Dentaliida > Dentaliidae > Pictodentalium > Pictodentalium vernedei. The sequence goes on along the minus strand of CM062292.1, from coordinate 112,996,726 downwards.
ACAAACCTTTGGTCAATTTGTTGACATTTTTACCAATGTCTCAGAAAGAGATAAGAGAAGTGAAGAAAGGCAAATTAAATATCAAAATAATGAGTATATGCATAAAACAGTTATATATAAATGTTTACAGGAAAAAAAGTTAATTTTATGATTTTGAAGAAGATAATTTTGCCAACGGCATAAGTAACGAACCCGTAGTACCACAACATAATCGGTAATGTAATGATAACATACTGCAGACTCGGAAAAAGTAGTTTTGGAACACACCATTTGGTGTGTTGGGAATGTTGTAATGCAATGCCACCAACTCGAAATTTGAATGTTCCGGATGTGGCGATGGTGAATCGGGTCTTGTGATTACATAGAGAGTAATCGTTTGACTGGACTTGTTACGTGAAATTTAATTTTTTTAATTTTTATTGGTGTTTAAGGTCAGATACTTATGCACAATGGCTAATCATGACCGTGGCAGTTTTATGGGTAGAGGAAGCCGGAGTATCCGGAGAGAACCACCGAGCAACGACGAGCAGCTGCCAGCTCCCGTTACGTGACATAATTCATGAGAGGTGAGGGGCGTTGTACAAACACGAGTGCTCGAATGCGCACGAGTGTTTTACAATATAGTACGGAAGCCTATTAGCTTTCGTACTATATTGTAGCTACAATTAAATAAATTGTAACTACAATTTAGCTTAGCTAAATTGTACCTACAATTTAGCGCCTGTGCTTTTATTGGTCATGCTAAATTGTAGCTGCAACTGAAGTGGCCAATCGGTGGCATTCGCACGTACCATGGCTCACTACTCAGCCCTGCATTTACACTTGAAATAGTCGAAAATCATCAATTTCAGGGGCAAATATTAGGAGCTTAAAACAGTATCAGTCGAGGAGTTTTTTAATAGAATTTTAGAGGATTGTAATGGGAATGAGAGGGTGGATGTTAAATCTAAAAGCTTATTTGACGGGCTAAGTAAGAGGTGCCCGCTCTTGAACGTTATCTTGGTGGTTCGCTTGGGGTCACTGTTGTTGAGGGTCAGATCGAAATCACTAGAACTGCGAGGGGGGGGGGGGGATTAACCCTTTACCCAACACAGACAATATCAAAATTTATTATTTTAAATATCATTTTTTCAAATTTTTCAAAAAATTTCAACAAAACCATATCATGTGATCCCTCGTTGGAACGAACTCGTTCCAACGAGGGGTCACATGATATAGTTTTGTTGAAATTTTTTTGAAAAATAATATTTTTTCAACTGCTGAATTTGCATATTACACGGGCGGATGCGGGCGATTCGTTAGGTAAAGGGTTAAACAGTGTTAGATAGAAAGGGAATGTAATATGTGTAGAATAGTAAACACGGAAGCCGTGGCATTTTGGGGCGATAGCTTGAAATTGGCTCACTATCAAAACACTCAGACCGGCAGGATTTGGATGTTATAGTACCGGTAGTGGGAAAAAATACGTCCCAAAGAGGGTAAGCGTTTTGAGGATGTTTTCCCGACTCGGAAAAATTTCAGTCTTTGAAGGCACACTCAGCTCCAAAATGCTTGAACATTTGTAAAGGAAAACCAACATTCTCAATTGGTAAAATATGATAGCATGGAGGTCATCCTCAGTTCGAGTTAATTCCACGAGGATACTGTCATGATAAATTTAGGGGTAGTGGTGAATCACTGATAGACGGCTTGACTTTTGTGCTCAAGGTTCTGAGTTCAAGCTCGTTAAGCCATAAGAGCGACCCTCATTGAATAATGGACAAGGCATTTCATCCCAGTGCACACATTGGGCACGATGACTCTGTGTATTGAAGTATATAAACCGCTATCGACTTACTTCTGTTGTCAATCGATTCAACCCTGCCTATGCTGCAGGGTGGAGTTATGATGCTGGGTAGCTGGTAGGTGGTCATCATCGTTACCAGATGGTTCTCTCTGGGTACTCTGGCTTCCTCCATCCGTAAACCTGTCGCCGACATAGCACAACACAGGTCGTTGAAAGTGTCATGAAACCACAATAACTAATTAGACCTAACAAAAATAACCTTCTCATCACTTGTGGGGTTTGCAGTTGTTTTATGAATGTCCTGCTTGCATGCTGAGAGAATAAAGCCAAGGTATTTCAAATCGTGGGAGTAGATTTTGGCGCCGAGTGACTAAGATCAGTAAGATGTGAAATCATGAACTAGCCGGGCGACACCAAGCTATCTGCATTTGGTCAGTAGTCAGGGGCGGGACACACGGGGGTAAACAAACAATTTATGCATTTTTTTATTAATTTTCTTGAAGGCAGAACTTGTTGAAGTTTTTGTTTTAAAAGCAACCATTTTCAACTTTGTATAATTATGACTGTACCTCCCCGCCCACTGTGCACGCCCTTCTCCCTATATATGTTCTATATTATCACCAAAAGTCGTACACGAAACCTCTCCACCAATTGTTGAGGAATGACCAGACTGGCAAACGCCCAGGGTTTCACTCATTTAGTGGGTCCCACGTTTCACACGGAATTGTGCAAAACGATAACATTCTCTCAAGTATGCAACATGAATCGCGTGAAACGGTGTTATTGAGAGGTTCAAGTGCCAGGAAATGGCTCCTTTTCTTTTTGAATTAAACACATTTTCTCCCGCGGGGCCACAACAAGGTTGATCTTGTGCATTACTTGAACCTACAGGTCCACGCAGATCGGTGCTACCTAGGGCCCTCACTTTCTTACGGCATGTGTTTTACCCCAATGATACACAATGACACCCAAGTTGCCAATGTTATCCAATAACACTCAAATTATGCCCAATGATAACCAAAATAAAAATAATTATATTTATAATAAAATGATGATGATTTTATTTTCCCATTTCTATTGATAGATTTTGTTGCCGTTTCTGACTCAACCGGCGGAATATGTGAAACATCTCAAAGAAAGAGATTATTCAGGCCATTTTCGGCGAAAACAAAACAACGAACCCGATTGGCCAGTTAAATTGCAGCTGCAGTTTAGCTTGACCAATAAAGTACAGGCGCTAAAATGTAGCTACAATTTAGCTAAATTGTAACTACAATTTATTAAATTGTAATTACAATTTAAGTTACAATTTATTAAATTGTAGCTACAATTTAGTTAAATTGTAGTTACAACTTATTAAATTGTAAGTAAAATTTAGCTAAATTGTAACTACAATTTATTAAATTGTAACTACAATTTAGCTAAATTGTAGTTACAATTTATTAAATTGTAGCTACAATTTAGCTAAATTGTAGTTACAATTAATTAAATTGTAAGTACAATTTAGCTAAATTGTAGTTACAATTAATTAAATTGTAAGTACAATTTAGCTAAATTGTAACTACAATTTATTAAATTGTAACTACAATTTAGCTAAATTGTAGTTACAATTTATTAAAATGTAAGTACAATTAGCTAAATTGTAACTACAATTTATTAAATTGTAACTACAATTTAGCTAAATTGTAGGTACAATTTATTAAATTGTAGCTACAATTTAATAACTAAAAATGACATGAAGCTAATAGGCTTCCGTAATATAGTCCTTCGCCTCGAATGAATTATTTCACGTAACCAGTCCAGTCAAGCGATTACTCTGTTTATTACTTTTCATTATTAGCGATACATGTACTTTTACTGTACTATTTTACCCTTTACCTAACGTAACGCCCAGCGCTATTCTCAAAAATCGCCAATTAATTTTCATTATTTTTTCATTTTTTGTCTCTAAAACATAGGTTTTGACCCCCTCATTGGAACGAGCTCGTTCCAATGAGGGGTCATAACCTATGTTTTTGAGACAAAAAATGAAAATAGTAGCTATTCAAGAATGAATTTGCATTTTGGACGATCTGAGAAATGCAGGGATGTGATCCCACCTTTCATTTGTTCGAGACAATGTATGAGGAGATTCACAATCAAGTTACAGTAAATGCTTCAGCGGTTAATGTCTTAACTGCAGTTATATGCGTTGAAACTATATCGACCTTCATCTAATAGTCTCTTTGTCGTCTTGCAATATTTGTTGATGAAAATTTGAATCATTGGGCACTTAAAAGATAATATGAACCACTTGTACCAAAAAAATCACCGAGTGTATAAAATCGGAATTATACACATAATATAAAGTAATATTCGTAAAAAGTAAGCGGAAAGCTTTAGAAAGTACTTTTGCCCGAAATATATTCCACGTGAACTCGAACTATATTGAGCGTGTTCATCCCCCCCCCCCCCCCCCGATACCGTGAAATTATTTATTTACAAGTAACCCTAGATCAGCGGTCGTGACTGAGTTGATGTTTGCAAAGGACCGATGGAGGATGGGTTGAAGATGATGCATTCGCACTTTTAAATAGGGTGCGATAGGGTGATGCAGTGAATTTAATTTTTCCTTTCATACAATAATACCAACATGAGCGTCGATCAATGTCGTTTGCCATCATTACAGACTGAAAATGTGACAGATCTCCTTTTCTGGAAATAGTCCCCTAATTTGCAAATCATAATAAACATACCGGCAGTCAGCGTGGCTGCGAAGGTTAAAACCCAAACAAAATCAAATTATCGAATTTATTGTCAAAATTACCCGTATTTGGAGTATAAAGAAATGCAGTACCCGAAATATTCGTGATTTCTTCAGAATCCGTGCCGAGTTGCTTATAAACCTGACAATCCAGACCACATGCGTTCATTTTCATTTGTCTGCATCACAGTGTCTGCAGATTTTTGTAGTTATAGCGCGAGAGGGCGACAGAAGCCAGGGGCAAGGGCGCAGATTGTTCATACGGTACAACCATATCACTCCGGTACGAAAAAGCTGATCCAAACAACGTAATATCCAAATGCGCAATGGACATTTCCGACATTAACAAGAATCGACGTTTCTAACTTCGCATGCGCGATGGCGTCATTGACAAAGTCAACCTAATTAATATGTCCTAATTGGGATTAATGAACAGCAAATTGGGTAAATATGAGTAACTATAACAACTAATTAGGACATTCGTATACCCCAATTAGGACTTGATATGTCGCAATTAGGAGGTACTAACAGCTAATTAAGACATCAGTGGGTCCTAAATAGGAGTTACTAACATCTAATTATGACATCCTTATATGTCATAATTAGAAAAGGACATTAGAAGTTTTCTGGATGGATATTATTATCCATCCTATGGATAATAATATCCAAACCACTGTGGTGGTTTAGATATTATTATCCATAGGATGGATAATAATATCCATCCTGTGATATTATTAGTTACATAGGCCTTTGAGAGGGCACGCAGCCCCATGTACCCTGTTTGAATTGTATGTACCTTGAACCTAGGGCCCATGCGAAGCTTCGAGATTCGATACGATTTCGAAACTTAAGTTGGTATTCGGTTCGGGTCAATTCGAAATCGGCTACCCGATTCGTTTTCCTTCGAATCTTTTCACTGGAATTTCGCTTGTTTTCCGTCATCTTAGTCGTATCACAAAACGTAAAGCCGAGCTAGATACTGTACATAAATAATGTTGAAAATAAAGACTTGAGTGTAATTTCCACCATATTACCATAAAAAGCATCTGTCCCCATGCTATTATCCATGCTAATTAAGGTTTCACTAGTCACTTCCACCGCTGAAGGCAGATTTAAAGTTTCCAAGCAATATCGACAATGAGCTCACGGTAGCTAGCGGTTAGCCCCGCGCAGTGTCCTGTACAGAATTCTCTTATCCGTTTCTGGTTTTGAACAAAAATCATTACTGGATAATATTCCAACTACTTCATCAAGGGATGCCTTCGACGGAGGTTTGCCTTGATGATGTAGTTGGAATATTTTATCAGTCGTGACCTCAAGAATCTGTATTCGACTCAAGGTTCGATTCGATTTCGTATAATAGACTCGATTCGATTCGAGATTCGATTCCAATCGAAAACAATTAATTAGCAAGACTCTACTTGAGCCGCAAGCTTGATTAAGCACAACACTCTTGCAGCAAACATGACTGAAGTAAACCACAACCTGGCGATTTTTATTACAAAAATGGGAGCTGTGGGCTGTACAGAGCTGTGACAAAAGTCATTTACTGCAAACGACGACGTGACAAATGACCGACTTACTGGACGTTTCTTCACTTCCATATTATCATTTCACCTCGCACGCCTTTATTCTATTAATATTAATAAAACCGTGACAAGCTCGACCTATTTATCCCGATGCGTATCTAATTACTTCAGTATTTGACTGTGACACAGGTAAAATACCGAAGTGAAAAGTTTATGAATTTTCTCAGTGTTTTGTTATAAATGTTCAAATAGCGAAGTGTTGGTGTTGGATGTCCACGTGATACGACCGCACGAATCAAAGAAGACGATCACACAGATCAAAAGCGGTTATCAAGACAACACATTTTCGTGAGTACCTTATCTCCTACACAAGTTCAAAAAGCTACTTTGGATTATAATCTCATTATAATAGTACTACTTTTGCCAACCGCTGATTTACCGCAGTCCTCCAATGAGGAGGCTTATATCATCTGCACACCCCGCGAGGAATACGTCCACCAACATTCCTCCTTATCCCCCAGCAGTCAGACGTGGACTTGTATATGATATCCCCCCAATGAATCTTTCACAGTGTCCCCAACTTCAATATTGATACCCTTTTCTTCTTGCCCTGCCCATCCATTTATCTCTCATGTTTTCACGGCGTTCGCCCCATGAGTTTCTCACGGAGTCTCATTCCACTATGCAAGTATTTGGTTCAGTTTAAAAGGAAATGTTTTGGGAACGCTATCACATTCCGCACCATCTTTGCTTGCTTTTCCCGATTTCCTCCTCAACTCCAGTAACTTCGATTTCACTTTGAACAACAATGTCCAATCAAGAGATCAGCATAGGCACTCGTCAAAAGCTGCCGCATCTTTTTGTGTAACCAGTCCGTTAATAACGGGTCACTCATGTCGAAAAGGCCAACCGTCTGCTGCTTTCAAGGCCGTGGTCACTCAGATAATCAACACAGATTGTAGAAACTGTTTAACAGAACATTCATATTTTATTGTCAACACATTGCATTGCATTCTACCAGAGGATGATTTGTATACTGTTAACATCATAAACATCAACTAGCAATCTACTTGATTGCGGACCATATCTTACCTATCAACACCGTCCAATGAGCTTTTGGTCTATACTCCAACGGGATAGGGTAGGATATGGAGGGTTGGTGGTAAGGTAAAGGCCATATGCAACTAACGCTATCACATTCTTAACAAAAGTTCTTAATTCTGAATTTCGACTTATCCTACAATAACAGAGGCACAATAAACATCGAAATGAAGGCGGTACTACATAGAATCAGAACAGTGGCGGCGCTACAGGGGGGCACGGGGGCATTTGCCCCCCCCCAAACGTGGGCTCTGCCCCCACTTGCGCCCCCCACTCACCACACACAACATCCATCCAAACACACAAACACACTCTCTCTCCCTCCCTCCCTCCCTCCCTCCCTCCTCCCTCCCTCCCTCCCTCTGCCCCTCCCTCTATCTCTCCTCTCTCTCTTTATCCCCCCTCCATCTCTCTCTCTCCCTTCTCCTCTCTCTACCCCCTCCATCTCTCTCTCTCCCCTCTCTCTCCCTCCCTCTCTCCTTCCCTCCCTCTCTCTATCCCTCTCTCTATCTCTGCCTTCTCTCTCTCCAGACGCGGATCCAGGATTTTTTGAAAGGAGAAGCGCTAATTACCCATTACATTTAGTCGAAACTTGGACCCAAAGTCCGTAATATCATTTTTTGGTTTGGTACGTCCACAGGACGTACCAAACCAAAAAATTATATTACGGACTTTGTGTCCAAGTTTCGACTACCTCATAATAAAGTCATGATATGATCCTTTACGTATTTGCTC